>PVJA010009357.1:0-12250 GCA_004027025.1 Myocastor coypus
AGAGGAGAGGAGAGGAGAGGCCCAAAGAGATCCTGCAGGCTTCTGAAGGCCTGCTCACCCTCCAGCAGGTAGATACGCATGGCAAGGGCTGAGAACTGAGCATGGAAAAGAGACAGGAACAGGGATAGGGAGGGAAAGTAGGGCCTTCAGGGCCCCTCTCCCCACAGCCCTCCCTCTGCATCTGTCTGCAGGCTGGAAAGCCTCTGCTCACATGTCACTTCTATTAGTGAAAAAGAGTAATGACGCTTCCTCAGAGAGGACCTTAATGAGCTGATGACATAATTTTAATTAAATGCCTTATGTAGATTATTACTCCACTTCTTCTGAAAGGACAATGCCATAGCATAAACATGAGACTAGACAGTATTTACCTAAATGTACTGCATGTATCAATGTGTGTGTGTGTGTGTGTGTGTGTGTGTGTGTGTGTGTGTGTGCGCACATTAGCACATACCAAACCCTGGAAAGGCTTTTCAGCACCAAGTGCAATCCTGAAACAGGAGCTAATGATGTTTTTCCTGGCAGTCTGAACGTTCATCTTATAGTCTGTTAACTCTGCGCTTTGTTAGAGAAAAACATAATGTTATCTGCTAAAACACAGCAAGGGAAACTTTACTCAGAACCATTGTTATAGGTACGGGAACCAATGCGCTGTAGGCAAGAGGCCAAATTCAGCTCTAAGTATTGCAGGATCAAGTGGTAATTTATACTCAAGGAGCAGGTCAGGTCAATGGACAGAAAATTACTAACAGGCAATATCCAGTGTAAGGGAGATCAAGGCTAAACTGAGCTACCAGGGTTCTTGCTACAGATAGGCCAGGGTCACAAACACATCTCCTGGCAGTGCTGGAGAGCAGGGAGCTTGATCACATGGGGAGAGGGAAGAAGGGTTTTCACAGGCATTTTGGCCACACTGTATTTTGCAACAAAAGCACAGATGAGCTTGGAAAAGGTGTAGGAGCCTGACAAAAGTCTGGGCAGGCAAAGAACATCTGTCAGCCTCACCCTTGTCCTTGGGCCAGAGTTTATTTGGCTTTATTGAAGATGTACCACTGAATAGGAGTAATGCAATAAGGAGATGAGATTGGGGTCAACTACACACACACACACACACACACACACACACACACGCACACGCACGCGCACGCGCACGCGCACGCGCATGCGCGCGCTACTAGAATTTTAGGGGAAAAGCCCCATTCCATTCCAGATCAGGCTCTGCCACAAAACCCCAAAATGCCAATGAAGAATATAGGAAGTGCTGAAGACAGACAAACACAAAGGGAAACAACGGCAAGGGTTTGAGGTTTTCATAGCTGGGACAGAAGGGGCACAGAGGCAGCACAGGGACTCCCAGCCAAGCTGTGACCTGGCTGGTCATTATCTCAGGACCAGATCTGCATTTCCTGGGGCTTAGAGCAATGATTGGAAGCTTGGGGCAGGGGGTCTGGAATAGGCCTGTGTAAAAGCTACAGTTGAATTCTCTGCAAAGCTTGTTAAATGCCTTAGTTATTCTTATCTCGTTGTCCTTGACCTTGAAGAGGAATGAGGCAGACTAGGTAAGTTTAGGGCTAATAAACTGTAGTACAGTTTTTAGACAGATGCTCCTGAAGTGATTAATACACCTGTGTGCAGGGTTGAAGAGATATCTGACCCAAACTTTTAAAAGTAGGGGATTTTCAGTAAACTGACTCAGCAAGATTCTCACTAAAACTGGACTAAGCTGGCCAGAGACAGAACCCAAGGTCATGGCTTAGTGGAGGGAAGGATTCAGAGGAAAGAGACTCAAGTCCTCATCCTCAATGGGATTTAAGAATATTCCCTGGGCACTGGCATGCCTGAGTTCCCACGTGGGACTGCCTGGTGGAAGCCAGCGGTCAGCTGAAGGCCTAGGTCACCGTGGAGAATTCACACACGTGTGCAGCCCACTGATAGAGAGTCAGTGGCCACTGTACAACAGAAATGCTCTTCTTGCTCCTGCAATTGTTCCTGCCCTCCCCGTACCCTGCGGTAGCTCGTACAATTTACCAAAGCAGGAGCACCCTGTTATGGTTTGTGTCTAGTCGTCCTTCCAAAGCCTCATGCAGTCAGTGGGGCAGGCTTGTAGAGTATGTGATTAATTCATACTCCAGGGTTGGGACTACGGGTGTGAGTGCTACACCCAGCCTGGGGTGGGTAGCCTGACTACAATATGAGGAAGGGAGAGGAGCTGGCTAGCTGCCACAGCTGCCGCTCCTCCCTTTTGGCTCTTCCTGCTTTTCTGTTTTCCACCACCATGAACTGCTGCTCTCTGCCATGTGACACTCTGCCTTAGAGCCAGCTGAGTATGGACTGACACCTCCACAAACTGTGAGCTAAATAAACCTTTCTTTCCTTAATTTTGGGTGTCAGGTAACCTTGACACACCTCCTCCACTGGCTCCCAGATTCACATAATGACCCTCTGGTGCCATCGATATATGCCACCAGCATGCCTCAGAGTTAAAAAAAAAAAAAAAAAAAAAAAATCATGTAAAAATGAGCATGGTATTAATGGTAATAAAGTGACCATTTGCTGATATGCCCAGCACTATCCTAAGGACAGAAAATAAATTACCTCCATCAATACTGTCCACAGAACTTCTGTGAAGTATGACTATAACTATATCATGGCTAATAATTTCAAGATCAGAAAATTAGTCACTGGCAAAAATATGATTCTAATTCTGGTCTGTTGGGGGCTTTTTAACACTGACTCTATTATTCTTCTGGATAAGGCTATGGGTTTTTTCCCAGCATGACAAACATTCTCACATTGCAAATCAGGTAACTGTGGCACAGAGATGTTACACTGCTCAAAGCACCACAAGAAGGAAAGGGAAGAAGGAATTCAATCTGGAGTCCGAGCATATGCGCCCTGCACCAAGCAGAGGGCAGGCAATCAAGCACTTACAGCTCGTCCACACTACTGGGGTTGGGGGGACACCAGCATGCCATTTATTCTCAACTATTTTCATTGCAGAAATCTGCAACGGATGTCAGGGGAACAATCAGGGTGTTGGTAGAGAAACAGGATGTCGTGTTTCTCCAGCAGAGATGTAATGAGACCCAATCAGTATTTTGGGAACAAGCTTCCATCACTGCTCATTCCAAATCTTGGGAAGCAAGGACATTGTCTGCCTTCTTCTAGGACCAGGACTCCAATAATGCAACGATGCACAATAGTTTTCTGCTCCATAAAAGGCAAATTCCTAACCATCTTTGCACACTTCATGGGGAAAGTTACTAATGAGGAGGAAGACAGCTCTGCAGTCCCTCCAGAAACACAACTGTGGCCAAAGAAATTACACTAGGACCAGTGGAGATGCTACGGAGCCTTTCACCCTAGTATCACTGTAGGCTCTCATTAGATGTGTGATTAATTACTGCACACAGGAAGCCATATGCAATGCTATCGCAAAGGCAAGTGTAGTTCTTCCATCAAGAGCATGTACATGAGCACCTTGAAGTGACCCTTGGAATTTCTCCCCCCAGTCAATTTGCCAATGTGTAGGCAAGATATCCCTGAGATGATTCTCCCATAAAAAAGCAGATAGCAAAAAGGCATGTCTGACAGAGACAGTGCTGGAACCACCCACAGTTGACCGGTCCACTGAAGCCACCGATACAGGTTCAGCCCACCAACCCAGTTCCTTTAGGAGCAGCTTCCAAAACTGTTCATTACCTTATTCGGGTGACATACAGGATATTAAGAATCAATGAGGCTGCAATTTTCCTTTATAAAAGATGGAGCCACTTGAAATTTATGAGAAGATACTGAAAATTGAACCCAGTGTACTATATCTGCATCCCTTTTTATTTTTAATTCTGAGACAGGGTCTCATTAAGTTACTAAGTTGCCCAGGCTGGGCTTCAAGTTGTGATCCCTCTGCCGTCTAGAATTCTGGGACTATGGGCAAGTGCCACTACCCCTAAAAGAAAGGTTTAAATGAACTGGGGAAATCATTTTGGTAAAATCAGATTGTATACACTTTCCACTCCCTCTTCTTTCACTTTTTTAGATAGCTAATAATGATTATTCTAACATGTAGGTGGAGGGGGCTTCGTAATTCCTTGAAATTAATAATGTATCACAGACAGGAAGCAAAAAAGGTATGGAATAGGGGGTAAAGAATTTGACCTGACAGCTGAGTCTCTTTTCCAGAATCTTTGATGAAAGCATGAGTTCTCAGGGATCTGAAAGGCCTACCTTTGTTCCCTGTTCAAGTTCAGAACAATTGGATGACAGGTTCAGCCAACAGGCAGAGAGAGGTCAACTCTCTGCCTGTTATTAATAAATGTCACTCCAGGGCTCACATTCTCCATTCTCTCCTCCCTCTCAGAAGCTGCGTGACCCTGGGCAAGTTACTCTATTAACTATACCTTCCTTGTCAGTGTCACCAGGAGGACAAAATGAGAAAATATCTCCAAGATAGTTGGCACAGTTGCCAGCACCTGGTCAAGTACTGAAATTTTGTTAGCACTCAGTATTATCTCCTTGCAAATAGACTCAACCAAAACACAGCCAACTGGGCCCAAATAACGCTGGAGCTGTGCACACATATGAGGAAAAGGTAACAAAATGGCAATTGAGGAGCCCAGGTAGCCACATCTTCTGCCAAGGCCGAAAAGAAAAGACCTTGAATCTATGATTGTCTTATGATCCTAATTTCATATAGGCATGCTGTAAGTTGTCCTTTTCAAGGCCTGGTATTGACAGTTCCTATATTGCTAATGCAGAACCATTTCTGAATACATAAAGTTTCAGAGAGAGGATGAAGAAAAGACACTTTCTCACATGAGCTGCTTTACTCCTCATTGAGTGGAGCCTTTAAACATTTAAGAAATGCAAGAAGTTCTCTGAGTAGACATGAAACCCAGCCTGTGGTGGGCTGCAGGTCCCTGAGCTGAAGCTCAGCTGCCTTGCACCGCTCTGATCATTGCCACTCTGTCGTAACTTCCGCTCTAACACGCAGGGCCTTTCCTAAGAACATGATGTCCAATCTGCAGTCTGCCTAGGCAGGTGAGTCCAATGTAGGAGGAGCAACTGAATAATATATGTTTCATTTTTTAAAAAATGTTTATTATATTAAGACACTGACTCCTACCTCCCAAAAATATTCCTGAGCACAGAAATTGCATTTATTCCATTGTTCTTGCCACTTCCTAAAGCTCTCCTGAGCCCTCTTTTGTGAATGGCCTTAGTTGTGCTGTTGCAGCTGTCTCATTTTTGTTTCTTTATATATTGGTTAGAGTCTACAGGGTCCCACCAGGTAGATAGGACTCGTAGTGATCCGCCTGTTCTCTACCTCCCAAGTGCTGGGATTACAGGCACACACCATCATGCTCAGTCTACAGCTGCCTCACTTTTCTAAATTGATTCGTAGTCATTTTGACTTTGAGAAAGAGCCAGAAGTCACATGGTGCCAGGCCTGGTGAGTCCGGTGAATGAGGACACAGCTTAATGGTTTTACAAGCCCATCTTTCCATTAGATGGCACTGAGCAGCAGCATTCACTCTATTTTTGATCACACGTTGTGATGAATAAAGTGTGAAAAAAGGCACAAAAGAGGGCTTCCAGAACCACTTCGGAAAGTGGCAAGAATGATAGGGGAAGTGTGTTCGGAGTGGGGGACGGAGGACTAATGCCAAGTGTCTTTTACTTAGTTTTTCAACTTAAGAATGAGCTTGGGCTGGAGAGATAGCTTGGTGGTCTAAGTGCCTGCCTGGAAAGCACAAGGACCCAGGTTTGATCTCCAGTACTGCATGCCATGCTGTCCCAAGGGCTTAGGAGGCTGAAACAGGAGGACCCCTCCGAGCCATGTAGTGAGACCCTGTAGCAAATAAATAATTTAAAAAAAAAAAAAAAAAAGAATGAACTGTATTTTTCTATCATGCCTTGTATTGTATAAACTGATAATCAGAGTGTCTGTGAGAAGTGATGAAGGCCACAGAAGGCTACACCTAGGAAAGCAAGGCTCAGAACATAGTCTTAGAATAGCTACAGTTTCCCCTACACAGGGCAGGTTTTGACTTTTTTCGTGTGATCAAGATATGACAGAAATTGGAAGGAAAACCTTTCCAAGGATGGCACAGTGTACTAAAATGTCCAGGAGCCCCAAAATTGGGATGAATTAGGTTGTGTCCTGTTTCTGTTGTTCACAAGTGCAATGTTCTGAATTCAAACCATCTCTCAAGTTCAAATAAATGAATACATTTGAAAGAGTTCATTAAAATGACAAGGAATGAGGGCTGGCCAGATAGCTCAGCGTATTAAAGTGCCTGCTTAGGCAAAGCAGAGTGGATGGGGTTTTCTCCTCTGTGTTCAGTACCAGCCCCACCTCCTGGGATGCACTGAGACGGTAATTGAGACTGGGCATGCTAGAACATGCCTGTAATCCCAGCACTTGGGAGGCTGAAAGCAGGAGAATCACTATGAGTCCAGTCTACGTAGTGAGACTCCGTAGACCCTGCAGACCTGCTAGGGTCTGAATATCCCCTCCCAAAGTCACGTTTAAGTTCCATTGCCATTGCAATAGTAGTAAGAGCCAGGGCCTAAGAGGAGGTGACTAATGTTTCTTTTGAAAGGATTTATATCAGTCAGTTTACCCCTTTTGCCTTCTGCCCCAGGGGAACAGAACAAGAAGTAAGCACCACTCTTGATTGGGCCTCTCATCCTCCAGAACTGTGCTAAATAAACTTAAGGCCTTTATACATTACCCAGCCTAAGGTATTTGTTACCATAACAGCACAAAACACATTTAAACATCATCCATATTTAATATTTTTAAAATACATATTAGACAAAAATAAATTGATTCACTTTGCAAGACTCTAATGGCCATCCCTTAAGTAATCTTGGGCAAATTGCTTAATATCTTTGTTTTTCCTGGAGTTGTTCTTCTGTGAAATAGGGAAATTAATAAGGTTTGCTTTAGCAAGATTTTGTAGGGCTCAGGAGAAACACAATATGCAGAGACACTGTGAGAGAAGAAAAAGCTATTGTGGTTGTTTAGATCTAAATTTCTCCCCCATACTGTTCTACACTGAGACTTTGGATCAATCCCCAATGCAGCAGACTTGGGATGGGTCCCCAGTGCAGCAGCGCACAGAGGCAGGCGAGTTCCTAAGGGCTCTTTCAGTGGACTAAGACACTGAAAGCTTCATAACCCGATGGCATTACTGAGAGGTGATGGAAACAGAAAGGTCAGGCAAGCCTTGAGACCCTCTGTTGCCCTTGTCCCCCACACTCTCTGGCTCTTTCTCTCTGATTCTGCCTGCATGAGGTGAAGAATGCTCCTCTGCCCCACCTTCCTACAATGATGTTTCTGTCTCCTTGTCACAGGTCTAAACACAATGGAGTCAGCTAACTACAACAGAGACCATAAAAGCCAGATCAAACCTTTCTTCCTTGAAGTGATTACTCTCAGGCATTTTGTCACATCAACAGAAAGCAAGAACAACTGCATACATGTTAGGTGCCTTTCTTTAAAATTTGCTAATGGCTTCCGCGTTCTGAAAAGAAATTTGGTTAACATATAAGGCACAGTTCCTTGTCTCATTAGGATTGGGGAGTGTTATGGTTTATGTCTAGTTGTCCCGCCAAAGCCTCATGCAGTCATTGGGCAGGGACTTCTATAGATTGAAACTTGACTCATGAGTCACTGGGATTATGTGTTTTAGTACTGATCTAGAGTTTGAGACTTGATCCATGATCCCTGGGATTATGTGTTTTAAGTACTTGTGGGATGACGGGTGTAGCCTAAGGCAGATAGGCTGAGGTGGAGAGCCTGAATGTAATATAAAGAGAGAGACAGACTAGTGCTATTGCTCTCTACCCTCTTGGTTGTTCCATTGCCTCTATCACCACTGTTGCTGTTTCCCCCGCCATGAACTGGATGCTCTCTATTCCGTTCCACTCAGCCTTGGGCCAGCCAAGTATGGACTGAAACCTCCAGTAACTGTGAGCTAATAAACCTTTCCTTCCTTCATCTTCCTTCAGTATTTGGCCCAGCAATGAGTAAAAAGTAAGTAAGACAGGGAGATTACCTATTCTGTTATGAAGAAAATAGTGAATGAGGTAGATAAGCAGATTCAGGTTCTCTGAGCAGGGGACTCTAAGCTTCTGAGGGTTTTTACATGAGATTTTTCAGGGGTGCTCTGGAGAAAGGCACCTAGAGGTATAAGGGTGTGGGCAAAACCCAAAGCTGAGATGCGACAGAGGCCTCAGGTCTCCAATGCTGGGGAATCTCACACACTTGACCCAGTTGAGATGGGGGGATGGGCTCTTATACCTGCATATGGTTCAGGTACTGGATACAGCCTAGCTTAGAGAGGCAGAAGGCAGCAACACTCAGCTATGAGCTATTAGTAGGCAAAATTCCTGACAGTTTGGAATTGAGATAGTGGTTTTAGAAGGAGCAGTCTGAGAAGTGTAACACAGTCTTATTGCTGAAGGTTATAGGACTTTACTAATACTTGCAATAGAAATAAAAGCAATATTTGATAATATAATGAATCAGCATTAATAGCTGCCTTCAGTGTACCAAGTTTTATGTTAACCCCTCTCACTCATTATTTTATATCAACTTAAATGATTGCTGTCTCTAAATGACAAGAAACAGATTTGAGAATCAGAATGGGACACACACTACTCAAGTGTCTATTGCTTGTCAACAACAGATTCAGAATTTTTAGAAGGCCCATGAAAACCTGTTTCGGCTTGTTCCTGGATGTCCCTTCAAACCTCAGGCAGCCAGGTGGAGTTTTTTCACAGGTGGCTGGATCCAGAGTATGCGATGCTGGGATTGATTCATTGAGCTATGCTAGGGCCACACAGGGGCCCTGGGGTTAAGAGTGTGAGTGCTACCTGACCTATGTAGTCTAGACAAGATATAAAAGACAGGAAGAGCTGTGGTGGCCTTGTTGCTTCGCTACTGTCTGGCCACTGTGAACTGTTTGTTTGTCCCCAGAAATGATACCCTGTCATGGACTGAAACTCCTACACATTGTGAGGTAAATATACCTTTAATTCTTTAACTCTTGGTGTCAAGTATTTTTCTTCAGGCAGGAGAGAAAGGTACGTAAGATAGAAGCCAAATCCTCAGCAATGAGCCTTTCAGAAATAATCCTATTTGCCAAAATCCAACCATATCACTTCCAGGCTTTTAAAATATCATTCCTGAGGTTGTCACTGCCCCTGATTCCCAGATAAAGAAGCCAATGCTAAGAAATCTCAGATCATTGTAAAATAGAACTTAGACGGGATTTGAACTGAGAACCCTCTGATTCCAACATTTGACTCTTCTGAAGACATTTTGGGAAGGGGTAGTAAGAAGGACAGAGATGTCATATGGATGTGTACCAGATCCTCACAGTAAATGCATTTATTATAGATCACAAATATATGCTAACAATAATTTTCCTTCTAAAAAGAACACAGTCTCAGACCAGGAGGACTATATACAGTAAGCCCTGGTGACACTCTGATGTATTCAAAAGGTGGAAGGAGCAGCAGGAAAGATCACCACAGTTCCCTTGAGCTCCTGCGGTCAGAACTGTCAGACCCACAGGCAGAGAGGTTTGGAAAAACCCCAGAGCACCAAATCTTCCATTCTCATGCTGTCTGGGAGCTAAAATAAAGCCACAGGGAGACCGTGAGCAACTAGAATTTGTCTTTCATTTGTCATCAGCACCTTGAGGATGAGGAATTTAAATCCCCCACCTTTTCATCACAAGAGAATTGCACTCTCCTGAGTAGTAGAAGTGCACTGAACTCTGAAGCCCGGGACTCTCAGGGTGACAGCAGTGGCACCGGGCCCCATTCATTACCTGTGCTGCCAGCTCTCCTTGGGATTTACAAAGCTGAAGTCCACTGCCTACCACTTCCAAGGCCCTCCCAAGCAGGGAGAGAGTAAGGAAGTAACAGCTTTTGTGAGATAGTCCCAACACGTCCAGAAATTCTCAGGCCAGTTAACATGCAAGATTTGAAAAGCAAACACCCTTATCTCCAAATTTTTGCCATCCTAACCTCTTATAGTTCTAGTGAAGATATATCAAAGGGGCGTAACCATAGCTTTCACGTTGTTTCAGTTTTATGATTGCGGATACAAAAGCTATGTTCATCAAAGTGCCTACGCTGTGGGCTGGCATGTAGCGAGCACCCAAGATCAAAATAAAGCAAGCATGAGTCCTGCTCTCTTTCCTTTCCCCTATCTCCTCTTCCTTTTCTCAAATAATAAGATCTAGGTGCATGGTGGAAAAGAAAGAAGAGATGTCACTGATCAGCTGAGAGCTTTTCTGCTCAATTTGGACAAAACTCTCAACATTGGCTACTTATGGCTCCCTTGCAGTCGGCAACCATGGGCTTCGGAGTGCTTGTGGCACTCAGCATCATCACAACACTGAGCCTTGAGCACCAGCACACTGTAGCCCCTGGTGTTACAGCTTTGGGTATCAAAGTGCTTAACATTACAGCCCCTGGTGGCTTCCCACCACCCTTCTTAGGTCCGCTGCAGTCCAGGCTAATGGAATCATCTGCAGTTTTCTGGAGCCTTAACAGCAACTTTTGCAGCCTCCTTAGAACACTCTGTGTCCTGTCCCCAATTCTAGGGCACACTGATGGTATTCTCTGTGGCCAAGGACCTCAGACCTCAGATTAGACTTTTACCTCCTTCTGTGCAGTCAACCTCAGGTCTCTAGTCTCTGCCTCAGTCTTCTCCTTCTCTAGGAACCTCAAGCCTGAGCCCTGCAGCTCTGTCTCCGCCTGCCAGGGTGCTGGGATTGCAAGCATGGACCACCCTGCCCAGTTTAGGAAAGCTTCAGGTTTAACAAATCCTTGGAGCTATCATGCCCCTTTGATGCAGCCTACTGAGTCTAGGGTTGCCAAAATCAAAAACCAAAAACTCACAAGTACTGGGTTATTTTGCTGAATTCATGCACCTACACTATCTGAATGGCAGTGGAACACCTATCTCTGACAAAACAAAACAAAACAAAAAAGGAGGATATAAATGAGGGACCACTTCTTAATAAAGAAATATATATATATATATATATATATATACACACGCAGACACACAAAATAGGATAGATATATAGCTACTTTTTCTTAGTTCAATGAGAAGAAAGATTTGTATTAAGTATTTCGACAAGATATCATGTCTTCATCTTGTACTCTGAATAACTACTATGAAGACAATAATATGCAATGTATTCATTATTATAACTGTCCTACTAACCTGTTTTGAAACTGTCTCATCACTATTTCTTTTGTACTAAAATTAATAAAAACTAAAGTAAAATAAAATTAAAATAAAGTCATCTAGAGTCTTTTTCAGGATCCACACTGCAGCACAGACAGGTAGAACACTGAAGGAACCCTCTTCAATTGACCCAAATTTGATTCAATACAATAATAATAATAATATTAATAATATTAATACACACAAGCAGAAGGGGGAGGAAGGAGAGAAAGGGGAGGGGAGGGGAGGGGAGGGGAGAGCCACCTAGGATAGGTGTTTTCACCAGCCTATTGGCACCAGGGTCATTATCTTTTATAAGTGCCTAGGGCAGTCTCCTGACAATGAAAGCTGGCACAGTTCCCATGCTCACAAGGAATTCTTGTGACATCTCCAGGAGAAACTGTGGGTTGACCATGGCCCACTGTGGTAAGGGATTTGGGGAGATGGGTAATGGGGCTTGGGGCCTGGTGCCTGCACAGTCTTTGCAGTTATGCACCCTTTTTAGACTATTTAGGGAAGTGGCAAAAGTACCTGGAGGTGGGAACAGAGTGACAACCACCAGTGAGCCCATGATCCTGTACAGCTGTCAGGTGGAAGGGTAAGGATCAGGCCTCATTTTCTGTCTCAAAAGGAATGCAGCACAAACCAAGCTGCATGGTAGAGCAATCAAATCACATTATACAAGCCATGATCTTCCATCCAGCAACCTATTTCCATCTTAAAACCCCAGGGAAAAATATTTAAGCAGGTTTCTGTCAAATACCTACTAGGTATTGACCCTGAAGTACAAAGATTAAAATGAAATACCAGCGCTGCTCCCAGGTTGCTCATGCAAGAACCAAAATTTACTGATTTGGGGCCCTGCAGGATGGCTCAGTGGTCTAAAGCGCCTGCTTAGGAAAGCTTAGGCGGCTGCAGGGACTGCAGTTCGATCCTCGGCACCACATGCTGCGCCAGCCCTGCCTTCAGGGCAGGCTGAGCAGACCATAA
>PVJA010009357.1:12350-61089 GCA_004027025.1 Myocastor coypus
AAAAAAAAAAAAAAAATTGATGTTCTTGTTGATACAGTATTTACATACCTAAGACAGTCTCATAGTCATGGGTCCTAGCTGAGGTAGCAAATGCAGTTGTTAATGACTCAATTGAAAAAGTTTTGGGATGGAACTCTATAGAAAATAGCATTCTGACTCCCCTTCCTGGGAAAAATGAACCACACCTTGTTTTGCCCTATGAGAACCTTCCATGCTTAGTCTGGCTGAAGCAGAATTCTATAGTTATTCTAACCATAGGTCTGCTGAGAATTTGCAGATTTTTATGCTCCCATGGCTTTCAAATGAGGGGAAAGCAATTAAGGCACAACTCATTATTTCATTCCAAATATGGGTCAAATTGGGCCTGTTGAAACCTATTAACTGCGTGCGCTAGAAATTTGCTATTACAACCGCGTCCTGGAAAGTTAGCCTATGGTGGAAGTTTAATAGTTGAGTGATCAACCAGGGTCATATTTAGTCCTATATGTGGAAAATTCTATGAATTCTGATATGTGGGAGGGAAAAGAAAATTATTATATATTTTTACAAGGCTTTTGCTATATGAAAAGGAAGGAAAAGGAAACAAGAAAAGAGAAATAAGATAATGCAGAAAAATAAAGAGAACATGAGAAGGGTCATATGTGAGTTCCTGTTGTCAAGCATTGTCCTTGCTACCTTACGTGTGTGATCTCATCTGTATTATTGTACCCACTTTACAGCCAACAATCCATAGAATGAAAGTAATTTCTCAGAGTCACCTAATATGCCACAGCCCCTAAATTTTCCATTTGACCATTTGGGAGCAGAGTTTATTAAAGACAGTTTTGCTTTCGTTTTCTAGAATCTGCAGTGTCCTTAGGCTGTTTGTACAATGGGGCTGATTCTTATGCATCTCAGGTGCCTTGCCCCACCCCATGCGAACTGTTCTTTAAAATCAATAAAAGATGGAAAGAAGAATTTTCTCCAGGACTCATTAACACAAAGGAAAATGGGATTGTTAGGTGGCCCAGAAAGGAAATCTGAGCTATCTGTCCTCGGGGTTTGAATTTCAGGTTGTAGCCAGGTCACTGATGTATCTGTTAGAACAGTTAAACTAAAAGGAATCTGAAACGTTGCTTCCGATTGGGGTTCTTTCGCGCAGTAAATATAAGCAGAGCACCTTCCATTATTAGGTATGGTCAAGTGCTGGTGTACAAGACAGATACCCCTCCATGGGAGTCACTACCCAGAGGTGAGTGACAAAGGAGCTACAGCGAGTACAACTGCTACAAAGAAACCTAGTATGAGAAAAAAGGACAAAAGAAAGATGGCAGGAAGATGTCTTTCTGCTTATGTACAGGATAATTTGGATAGTTACACTCCCAATTTCAGCTGGTCCTTTGAAAGGAGCAGTTAATGCTTAAAAATTACTTTCTTTTTCTTTCTTTTTGCTTTATTAAAACGTTTTTGTTGGAGGTGGGTTTTTTTTTTTTTTAAACCAATTTTGCCTACTTATATCTGATAACCTAAAGAGCTAATTTGAAGATAACATCATAATGCATCAACCATTGTTAAATTCCTATTATTTTGTTTGGTGAAATTTTATATCATTTGTAGTGCTTTTGTAAAAATAGTTTTGTATTCTTTTAAAAAAATAGTAATTTGAAAAAGGAAAACAAAGAAAGATAAGGATCTATAAAATATTTGAGATGGAGAAAAATATGAGCTACCCCAGGTAGATAAAGACACCTCTCTGGGCAGAAAGAATAGCAAATATAGGCAGAGAATTTGCCTGACAGACACAAAAATTAAGAAGCCCAGCTGCCTCGGTATTATAAATAAAAGGGCCTATCTCTCCAAGTAGGCCATCCACACACTACATTGATCTCCTCTAGGCATAAAACAACAGTATGGCTCCCTGTGTCCTTTGCAGGCAAGGATTTCATTATAGGGTGTTTAAGTCATGCACTATTTGGGGTCATGGAAATCTAGAAGGACAGCACAGAAGATGGAGTCCAGGCCTCTGCTTGGGGCCTCAGGAGTCTTCGCAGAGAAGGCAAGCTGATTTGGACCTTGGTAGGATGGATAGAAGTTTTCTAAACGAAGGACAGAAAAGGCAATTCAGGTAGAGGAGATAGCACCTAGGGTAGATCATGAATGAGAAAGCTGAACTAAAACTAAATGATAATGAGAGAGACAGAGACAGAGACACAGAGAAAGAGACAGAGACAGAGAGAGAACAGGAAATGGAGAGACAGAGCTTTCTCAAATGGGAAGGGCATCAAGACACAGAGGGAGGGGGGAAAAGGGAGAGAAGGAGTTCAAAAGGAATTAAGAAGCGTTGTGTACATGTGCCAGCTTCACTTGAGCAATGCAATTACTAGGGGCCCCAGCCAGGTCCAAATGTTAAAAAGTTGTGTTCTTCAAGCCTCAGGGAGCCAACGGGCAACTATACCATTTGTAGTCAATGTTCCACTCCACAACGGTGCTGCAAGCGCATAGGAAGCTCCAGACAACTTCAGCCTCTTCGGTATCCCTCAGGTCTCGTGCACATGGTATAAAAGCAACAGGGACAGAAGCAGGGAGAGACAGCTAGGAAGGGTGAGTGATCAGGCGCACATGGCTGCAGGCCGTGACCGTCTCCTGTCGGACCCTCTGGCGAGAGATGTTCAGGGTTCTTTTGAGTTTTAGTTACCCTGTGTCTCCGTTCATGTCACACCCTCTGACAGCTGTTTGGGACCCTTTCACTCGCTGTTGGAAGCATTTCAGGCCTGAAATGCAGACTGTAAATACTGCACATTACAGCCGAAAGCTGGATTCAATATACAGTACGTTTCATTAAGGTTACAACATGCACTGTATATTTTAAGTTGTCACTGATTTTTATTAAAAAGGGCACTTTTATCGCAAGTATACGATGCCAGAAAAAAAAAAAAAAAAAAAAAAAAAAGCTTCTCATCCCCACCTGCCAAGGCAAATTTGGCTTACTTCTCTGTAAATGATCGCGAGAGAAACCCAACTAGATTTGGTCGGCTCAAAACGTGGTTCCCCGTGATAGCCCTCACCCATACACCACTGCGTAAAGACAGGATGCGTAAAGACAGGAAAGGGAGACGGATCGCGTCCTCACCTAGGCCAGAGTGGATGCCAAGGAAATGGAGAGCATTTCTGATACTTGATTTCATTTTTTACCATAAAACTAATAAATTTATGATCCCAGCTGCACATCAGATAATACGTGAAGGACATGAGAGACAGTCTTTTGGATACTGCGTTTTTATTTCTTCTCCACCTTATATCTATGATAACAGCCCCAAATCTGGGATTTCACTGTGGAATTTCCTGCAGTACAGATGGCCTTGAAAAGCGCCACTTGGCATGTCAAATGTGTTCCCCTTCCCTCTGCCCCCATTTTTGGCCTGGAACCACAAAATCTCTCCTTGTAACTTACAAAAAGAAGGTGTTTGCACTGTCCAACATGATTGCCACTAGCCATGAGTAGCTATTTAAATCTAATTGCAAGAAAATTTCAATTAAAAATTCAGTTTCTCTGTTCCCACATTTCAAATGCTCCATAACCACGTATGTCCACAGTTTATGGCATTTTGGACAATGCAAATGCAACGCATTCTCATTTTTGTAGAAAATTATACCTGTTGTATGCCCTGAGTCCCTCCAAGACCCTGGGCATGAGTTCTTGTCTTCTTTGTACAGCATGCCCTGCATCGTCTCCTTTCTCTGCTCCCCATTTTGAAAGTTCATGTTCTTGATTTTGCAGTGGAGATCCACTGGACTCTTCCTCTGACTCTAGCTGTACTTTGAACCCAGTCCTTGCCTATATTGGCAGATATTTACGTGTTAAGCAAGGTGTTCCTTCACCATCCACCCATTTACTGATTCACTCCAGATGCTCTAAATATCAAAGCAGTGTGTTCTGCGTGTTTGCTGGGTGCTAGGGATACAAAAACAGGGAAAGCTCCATTCCCTATCCACAAGGGCATCATAATCAAGGAAAAGCACTAATTATAACACTTAGCTGTGGAACAAGAATTCGCAAATCAAATCATATTGTTTTCTGCTTAACTACCTTTAATAGGGTATCATTTTCCAATAGAAATGTTAAAAATACTACATTCAATCTATGTGCTGCCTCTCAGGAAAGAACCTTGTGTACACTTCAAGTATAAAGAGTACAAAAATATCTATTGATGTCTTTCCCTTTCCCTTTAGGCTGGTTATCATTTTTTTTAATTCCTACAAATCAATTCTTTTGAGAAACATATTTACCACCTCGGTCCCAAAGGATGTAAGTTGCAAGAGAAGGGCCTAAGATTTTTCCCAGGGATGCTGATGCCTGGGCCACCCCCAGAAAGTCTGGAGCCAAAAGGGCATATGAGGCTGTGTAGTGCTTTGGTTCCATCACCATGGAAGCTGCATGAAGGGATTTACACTGTTTCTGAGCCACATCCAGGCAGAAAGGAAGGAGGAACTTAAACAAGACCACCAATGCCAACAAGCAAAAGCTGTTAAGTTCCTTGCTGTGGTGGTGCTGGGTATAACAACCATATTAAATGTGCAATGGCAGCACAGGCTATACATCATATTCTAGAAAGATGGACCAAGAGACGAAGTAGCTGCCTTCTGGATACAGACAGCCTTGACAAAACTAGGGTTTGTTGAATCCAGCCCTACTCAGTCATCCAGAATACTGGCCATTCAAGGAAGATCAATGACTTCCTATCTCTTCCCAGTGCACAGAATCTAGGTCTTCAGTTGGGCTCTTCCTCTGCCAAGTACATCGCTCTTCTCTGTAATTAAAGTTTGGCTATTTCTAAAGCATCATGAAATGGAATAAGTCATGCTGTGACAAGGACATAGTAAAATCTTCATATCCTTGATCTTCCCCTGCCATTTTTCCTGCATGCTACCTGTTATGGTTTATGTCTAGTTGTCCCCTCAAAGCCTCAGGCAGTCATGGGGTGGGGACTTCTGTAGATTGAGACTTGACTCATGAGTCACTGGGATTATGTGTGTTAGTACTGATCTAGAATTTGAGACTTGATCCATGATCCCTGGGATCATGTGTTTTAATACTGATGGGATTATCAGTCTAAGTACGGGCTGGGACTGTGGGTGTGGTCTAGGGCGGACATCCTAAGACAGAGAGCCTGACTGCAATATAAAGAGTGACAGAGACAGACTTAATCTGTTGCTGTTGCTCTCTGCTGCCCAGAATGTGATTGCCTCTGTCAACATTTTGTTGCTGTTCTGCTGCCATGAACTGGATGTGCTCTGCCCTGTTCCACTCAGCCTTGGGCCAGCCAAATGTGGACTGAAACCTCCAGTAACTGTGAACTAAAAAGGAAGCTTTCCTTCCTTCATTTTGAGTGTTGGATATTTGTCCCAGTAATGAGTAAAGAGTAACAAGACACTGCCCTTAAGGGAAGTATAAAAATTCTCAATTGGTGACAGTCAACAGTAGAAGCCTTCCTCTTGGAAGCAGAATGTCCCACAGTAGCTGTGAGAGCCCAGTGACTTCCATGGCAAAAAGTCAGAAAGCCCAGAGGCTTGGAAGAACCTGAAGTCCAGGGAAATCCCACGCAAGCTTGGGAGTAGCCAGCTGCTCGTTATATCTGACACGGAGGTTACCTCCTTGTCACACTCAATCCTCCAGGGTCCACTGTGCACCAGGCTCTTCTACTGCAAGATACCTGGACTCAGTGCACAACCTATTGTCCTCACCAGAGCTGGCCACAACCTTGTTCCAAATGAAATTGAAATGTAGTGCGCGCAGGAGGGAGTTTGTGTCTATGGACGGACACAAGCTAAAGCCCAAACTCCTGAGGTGGAAGGCAGAGGTAGCTCCCAGTGATGGGGCCCTGTTCCCAGTTCCATTCTGCCTGGTGCCTCCACCCTACCCCCTCACCCCTCTGGCCTCAGGCATGACTTACTTTTACAGAACTCTAAACTTGTGTGCATGAAATTTTCATACAGAATTTTCCTTCCTTCTTCTCCTTGAACGTTAAGACCAAGTCCAAGTGTCACTTTCCCTGCAAAGCTCCACATAACTCTCTTAGCCCAAATTCATTTTCCTGCCACCTTCCCAACAGTTTTTATACAACTTAGGTTTATCTTTTGTCTGTCTGCTTTAATACATATAAGTGATACAGAACAGTGGATTTTGTTTTGGCATATCAGTGCATTAATACAACGTACTTGATAATCTCTACCCTCATTTCCCTGCTTGCTCTTTCCCATCCCCTCCACTTGCCTCCTTCCTCTTCTCTAATATCTTCCTTCTCCTTCACTATCATCTCCTCCCACTTGTGACATATGAGAGAAAACAAATTGCATTTGAATTTCCAAGTTTGGCTTATTCCACTTAATGAGATTTTCATTTCCATCCTTTCTAGAGTTTCTTTCTAATCATCACTGGATTGTGAATCCCTTAAAACTTCGGTAAAGGAAGTCAACCTTCCATCGGAAATGCTCATAACCACAAATAATTTTAGAGCAATCAAGGATTTCCTGAGTTTTTCTGCAGACCAATTATAAATTCTTCTCGTTACTTTTTTTTTCTATCACTTGTTATCACTAATATATATATATATACATTCTGGATAAACAGATCGCCAGTACCATCAACTGCTGCCATGCTGAAATGAAGTAGGGGACAACTGGACAGTTTTAATACCAGGTGAGAAAGAAGTTTCTCCTGAGCCAAGAGCTGCATGAGTATTTCCCTGCTAATATCAAAGATCCTTCTCTCTGGTCCTGATTCCCTTCCTCCTATGAGACATTTCCCTGGCCTCCTACACCACTTTAACATTATCCGAGTCAGATCAACAGAGTCCTTGTTTATCACATGTCGTTTACTTACAAGTCTGAAAAGTTTTGAAAACCGTAAAGGGCTGTGAAGACTGGACTGAATCCGGTGGTGGCTTCACTGCTGTACTCCTTCTGAACCCAGGTGGCCAACCATCTAATCCGGGCTCAACAGACTGAACGCTAAGTATGCTTTGCGCCCTGTCCTCCACCCAGGAATATGGCCTCCCGACTGAGAAGCAAATCTCATCTACATCTGACTCCTGGCCAATGAGGCCAACTCATAATCTATCATTATTTTAGAGTCCCTGAGCTGTTATGCTAGAAAGAAGGGAGGGATGCATAGAGGCTGAGAAATTTCCTCCGTGTCCCATCTGGACCACCCTTCCACCAGGGCTTGGCACCCATCCACACACCCAGATGAGCACAAAACTCACACTCAGAGGGAATATGGCATGGGGTCTTGTGTCTCAAATGCTTTGCTGGTTGTGTTCATTGGCCCATTAATTATCTGTCTTTTAACAGTCTCAGTCATGGGGGGCGCAGGGAGCGAAGCTGCAGACAATGATTCCAATGTGACTTTTCAGGGTAATGGAAATTACAAAGTTGTCCAGCTCTGGGGAGCATTGGGCAATGTAACAAGGTCCTAATGTAAAGCACAGACCAATTAGCAGGGAGATTTACCTCCCTGTCTTAAAAGCATTTTTATTACTTAATCAATCACAAGCAATTTCTAAACAAGGCTGAGATTTTACAAGGAACCATAAATCTCTCCCATTTGCTTCCAGGCAAAAGAGCAGGAAAAATAGACATGACATTCCAGAAGGGACATTTTATCAGTTGAAACAAAAAATGGGACCCATGGTGCTTGGGAAACAAAAAGTGAGGCAGGAGGTAGCCGCATGGTCACAGAGAATGCAAGGAAAGGGGTTAGCTGGGGGCAGGTGTTTGGCCCAGCTGACAGGTTCAAGTTCAACTCCATTTCTCTTCCCATGCAAATGGAGGAAGGAGAAGCAAAGATCAGTGTGAAAGAGGCTCTGAGAGACCTCCAGTGGACTTTCTGCCTTTTCTACCTCGATGGCTGAGGGCTTCTAAGATGTAACCTTTCTCTGGGCCTCAGTTTCCTCATCTGTAAATGCAGAGCTTTGGACTGGATTGCATGTGAGTAATTCTTAGTCCTAACAGCACATCAGCGTCACCAAGGGAGAGTTCCGAAAACACCACTGCCAGGCTCCCTCCCAGACCGATTAAATCCAATGATCTGGGGCCAAGATGAAAGCCTTTAATCTCTTCTAGTTCCAGTTTGAACATTGAAGCAGAGAATCTTATTTTGAAAATGAAACATTTAATGACCTCTCTGCAGTGAGCTCAATAATTGATAACAGCCGCATGCAGCTTGCATTCACGCGCGCATTTGTTTTCTCATTCCTCCACTCCCTGAGCTTTCCTTAAAATCTCCTTCGCACATGCCCCGGGCTGAGTCCATGGACGTAGGTCTCACAGCCTTGTGATGCTTCTGCAGGAAGTGCCCCATTAGCTCTCATTTAGACCACAGAAGTCATTCCTGGAGAACTTGGCTAACAGGTATGGAGTTGAGAAATGCTGTCCACAGACAACAGTCAGCACCTAGCTTGGCTTACTGTTTGGCTCCCATGGCAGCTCTGAAGAAGGGAGTGGAAGAATAATTGTCCTCTGCCAAGATCACACCAGACACATCTAGGCAGAGAGAGAAAGCCTCCGGGCCTAGGCCTGACATCCAACAAAGTCTACCAAAAGCACACACAGGAGAGGTCAGTTAAGCACAAAAGCTAGAGAAAGAACCCAAAAGAAATGATGGTGGTATGATGTAAGCGTTTGTTTCGGTCTCATGGCAGACCTATTCCTAAAGTTGCCACTTAAGACAGACACATACTGCTTCTCAGCCTTTTGGCTAAGAGGAAGTATAGTGAAGACAGACACAGCTAGGGCCAGCCAAATAGCTCAGCAGATTAAAGTACCTACGAGGAGGCACAGGAGCCAAGGTTCACTCCCCAGGCCTGCTGTGCCAGCCCCACCCAGGTACCCTGAGATGGTAATTGAGACCGGGGTGATGGCATGTGCCTCTAATCCCAGCTCTTGGGAGGCTGTAAATAGGCTGATCACTATGAGTCTAATCTAGTAGTGAGACCCTGAAGGGGTAAACCCTTCACCCCCCCCCCAAAAAAAGGCACAACTAAGTCCCTCCAGGGAGGTGTCCTGAGGCAAAATCTTACATGGCCAGCCTACCTTATGACCCAGAGTCCGCTTCTCCAGTTAAGATTACCATTTGCCTTGTACAGTTTAACTTGACATATTCCGGTTTGGTACCCTTGTCCCTCTAACTTTACCCGAGATTTAGGATTGACAGGAAAAAGTATTTTCTTCTCTTGGTCATAGGGAAATAAAATCAAGTTCAAATGTTTCCACCTAAATTAGGGGTCTTTTTCATTTTCTGAACTCTCCAGCACGTATATACCTGTCTTGACAAAATTATAATATTATTATTATATAAATATTATTATAATATTATAATATTTGTATGATGGCACCTTTTCTGTGGACTATTTCCTGCAGTATAAAGAGAAATTTTTATAACTAACACAGTCCCAGTTCTTACCTGGGTGTGATGATCTGAGAAAATTCATTGACCTTTCCTGAGTTCTAGTTTCCAGCTTTATAAAATGTAGATAACAAGACTTACTTCACAGTGTTCATGTAAATATGAAATGAAGTAGTGCACATCAAGTCTCTAAGTTTACCGGTGTCCAGCTTAAAGTCCAGTGCTCAGAAGCTAAAGCACACCTCGCCTGCATAATAGTCCATCATGTGCAGAGCTTGCCGGGCTGCTCTGATCAACAGAATGAGGGTGAGGAGCCAGATTTCCTTTGCACCGTATGAGAAGAGCAGAAGATGTCACAGTCCAACATTAGTGGCATGGACAGGGAGGGTTTCCCTACTGGGAAGTCCTGGGAGGCCTCAGGCATGGAAATAAGGCCTGTGCCATGGTAGCTAGAGGGGTAGGCATATTGCAAATGTGTTGATATGGCAGTCTTCCTTATCTACTTCCCACAGTTCACAGCATTTCACATCACTTCTTTCTTTCTTTCTTTTTCTGTATTTAGGGTCTTGGGTCTAGAGGGTCTCACTACATAAATCGGATTTGTAATAGTTCTCCTGTTTTCAGCCTCCCAAGTGCTTGGATTACAAGCGCATGCCACCACACCCAGTCTCAATCTCTTTCTCAGTGAGCCCCAAGGGTGGGGTCGGCACGGCACTCCTAGGATCAAACCCTGAGCGCTGCGCTCTGCCTAAGCAGGCGTTTTAGGCTGCTGAGCTATCAGGCTGGCCCCTTCCTCTTTCATCATAGCTCAGAATAGCTGTGTTCACACAGCACCTTCTATTTAAGTGGCTGTGAGCCTATAGAGACCTCCCGCTGAGTGCGGATAAAACCATCTTGCTTGCCTCACTGCCCAGCGCTACTAAGGGGAGAGGGGAGTTGACAGACACAAAGGAGAGCACCATCCTTTACCAGCACTTTTCTTCCCAGCTCAGAGGATGTCTGGCAAATGAGAGATTCAAGCCCAGGCCTTTCTTACTTCAAGCCAAAGGCAGACAAACTTTCTGCAAAGAGTCAGACGATAAATATTTTCAGTTTTGTAGGTTACTGCCACAGCTGCCCAACTTCTTGTTGCAGTGTAAAAACAACTAGAGCTGAAGCACAAATAAAGGAGTACGGCTGTGTCCTAATAAAACTTACTTATAGAGATAAGCTACAGGCAACAGTTTTCTAACTCTTGGTCTAAAGTCTTAGTTCTTAGCCACTAGGCTGTAGAAATTGAAATAGTTTTTCTTAATTCATAGCACTGTCCCTATGACTTATTAATATAACATACATACTAAATATATCTTCATAGCTTGGTCTAATAAGGTTCATTTCTAGAAATATATCTAAGTAACAATGAATGATTATTACGAATTTTATTTCCAGCATCTGTTTGATGCTCACAGTCACCGCATGAAAAGAACGCTATTTTTCACATTGCAAATGAGGAAACAAAGGACCAGCATTGCTCACTGTTGCCCCCTCTGTATGTCAGACACATCACAGGTGATAAAGCTTGGCTAGGAACCATAGCAGCAAGTTCTAACTCTCAAGTGAATACAATATATAAAATGTTAGACAAACATATTGAAAATCCATCGTTTGCAATAAAGTACACATCAAAACCAAGAGAAATAATCCAAAGCTCAAAAATGGAGCAGGGTAAAAGCTCATGGCACTGTAGAATGCAAGACAGTGTTTTTCAAATGATAGCAATGAATGTCTGTTTTCAAAAAGTGCTGCAGCAAAGCATCTCTTCCCCATATGCATGCCCCTCTGCAATGCACTGTGGGGCTCCTCCCATCAAAGGCTAGCATCCCTTTCCCATCAGTTGTCTGTAGGGTGGCTGGGAGGCGCTTGATCACCAACAAGGTTGAGGTGGTGCTATGCTATTTGTAAGGGCAGGTCTTCAAAGGCTTTGCAGCTTTCACCTTGCTTCACTTTGCTGTCCATCCTTTTTGCCCTCTTGGTGCTAGGGATTGGATCCTGGGCAATGTGCTTGCTAAGCCCTGAGCTACACCCCAACCCCACAGTTTGCACTCCTGAAATATTGCCCTGAGCCCACAATCTAAAGATGTCTCATCCAGATTCCTAGAGGACAAGGTCATACATAGAACAGAACTAACACCCTCTCACTACACAATGGTCCCAAGTCAACTGGTTAGTCGGCTAAAACACAAGACACCCTCTTTAATTTGCTATCCATACAAACAACGAGTAAATTTTAGTGTAAGTATGTACTCAACATTCTTCAGACATCCTTATAGTAAAAAGAGCTTATCTGAAATAAAAGTCTATGTGTCTTGTATTTCTGCTTGCTCAATCTGACAATTTTGACAGCCCAGGAATTGTGTAGCTAATCCAAGTCTGAGTTGCTGATCTAAAACACTGTGAGACATAATCAATTGTTGATTTTTGCCCACCAAGTTTTGGAGTGCTTTGTTACTCAGAAGCACTTAATTGGGATGCCATTCTATTTATCAATGCAGAAGATGTTTGCTACAGGATGAGTATTGGTGTAGGGAGAGAGGAAAGAGGGTGTACAGACCGGGGACACATTGTAAGTAAAAAACAGATGTTATGGGGCATTCTGACAACTGAAGAAAATAAATGAGGGCCCTGGGAGCATAAAATTACAAAGCTGATTATCTCCAGGTTATGCAAGATTTTGAAAGCTAAGCTTATATATTTGGCCTTATCCTATACAGAAGAATTTTTGAAGAGAGTTGAGCAAAGAACTAACACAATAAACGTGATAAGCGTACATAATCTCTGTGCTCCACAAAGTATTCCTAAGAGTGCATTTTCAGTGTGTGTGTTCATGTGCATCAGTGTTGTCTTGTCAGCTTTCCCATTGCTGGGACCAAATAGCTGACTTCCACAACTTAGCAGAAGTTTATTTTGGTTTACAGTTTCAAGAGTTTCAGTCCATTGTCTATTGGGTCCAAGGCAGGAACAGCATATTAGAAAGCCGTACTGGATAACAACTGCCCACCTCATGGCAGCCAGGAGCAGAGGCACACAAATACCCCCGTCTGGGTCGTGGTCCCAGTGACCCACCTCTTACAAACAGGCCTCACCTCTTAACAGCATATTCAGCTTCTGAGTTGATCAATGGACTGGTGCTCTCATGGTCCAACAACCTTCCAAAATTCCTACCTCTGATAAACTGAAACTGTGAGGGAATATTTTAGAGCTAAATCATCACTTCCTGTCCCTGTATCCCAAAAGGCTCAAGCTCATCTCACAGTGCAAAATGCATTTCATCCATCTCATCTTTCCACAGTCTTACATAGTTTCAGTATTGCTGAAGGTCCAAATCCAAAGTCTCTTCAGAGACTCAAGGCAAATTCAGTTGTAAATAATCGATAGGAAAAGTTAAATGCTTTCCATACATGATGGCACATAATGAACATTCTCATTAAAAAAAAAAAAAGAATAGGAGGATAGATAAGAATTGATCAAAGCAAGATTGAAATCTAGTAAGGCAAGTATTAAGTCCTTTGGCTCCATATCCAGCATCTGGTGTACATGGTGGTAAAAAGATAAGTTCTAGAGGCCTCAGTCAACCATATGTTATGGTGTTGGTATTTGCAGCCCGCACACCCTGTCTTTGGGGCTGGCGCCACACAAGGACAATAACTTTCCTCAGCAAACAATTCTTAGTATTTGAATCTCCAAGTTCATCACCACAGCTTCATAGGCTGTCTTCCTCAGAGCCCCACTGCCTGCCCTCTCACCTCTCTTTAATATCTGGGTAGATGCTTCTCTGAACGCACAACTCGTGCATTCTGCAGGCCAGCATTGCATGGACCTTTTAGATCTAAACCTTAATAAACATTAAATATCGCTGGGCATGGTGGTGCACGCCTGTAACCCTAGCACTTGGGAGGCTGAGGCAGGAGGATTGGTGTGAGTTCGAGACCAGCCTGGGCTACGAAAGTGAGCTCAAGGCTAGCCTGAACTACATAGCAAGACCCTGTCTCAAAAAGACAAAAAAAAATTAAATATCAAGCTAATATTTCTAAGGGATTTTTAAAATACTTTTTGAGGGTTTTTAATACTTCTAAGAATTTTTTTCTGAAAAAAATCTTGTCTTTGAGATTATTTTGCTAATCAGTCAACTCAGCTGAATACAATATAATTTGCTTCTGTTCTACTGCTAAATTTTAGATTTAGTTGTAAAATAAAATATATTACATAATCCTCTTTGGCTATAAATCTACACACATGCACACATAAGCATCTGAAGACTGATAGTTTGCCACAGTAGCGATGATCATAGGTGGGTTTTGTTATTTTTATTGTTGTTGTTGCTAATGCTGTTGTTTTATTTGTCTTACTGAGGAACTTCCACAGTGTTTAGATTTCTCTTGTATAACAAATAATGTGTGTCTGTGTGGTTCCGTGGGTGTGTACTGTGGCCTGTCCTTAACCTTGTACCAGCTGCTGAATTCTTGGTCTTTCCCCCAAGGGAAAGTGAAATAACACAAGAGATGAAATTCAAATGCTACTCTGCTGAATGTGGGTGTAGCCCAAACCGAAATGACGTTTGAGATGAGTCCAGTCTACAAGATTCTTGATACACTTTAGGGCTAGTTCTTCCTGGTAGTCACATGATTTGAACATGTTCACCCCAAATTCATATGTTGCAAACTTAACCCTCCCCAATGCATACATTGATGTTATTTGGAGGTGAAGATGAGATCATGTGAATGGAGACTTTCTCATGGCATTAGTGGATTAATAAAAATGAAAAGAGAGGCCAAGCTAGAGCATTGTATTTGTCTGTCTATGTGATGCCTTGTACCATGTCACGATGAAGTGAGAAGGCTTTCACCATAGGCCAAGCAAATGTCAGCATCATACTTTTAGTTTCCAAAACCATCAGCTAAGTCAACCTTTCTTCTTTATTGACTCTCTAGTCTGTGACATTCAGTTATAGCAACAGAAAGTCAACTAAGAGAGGGCATAGTCTAGAATTACTTAGACAACTTTTAGAAATACATACAAAAATTAATACATAGGAAATGATTTATGCTGGGTAGATCCCATCCCTTCAGAATGACTCCAGACATCTGTATTTATAAAATTTTCCAGTTGAGAGCTCCAGTGTGTCTTCTGGTTTCCCTCCCACCAGCACAGTGAATGATGGGAAGAGTCAACAAAAGCTCCTTTGATGAGGTGGGTCCCAGCTGAGGCCAAAAGTATGGGGCTAATGAAGCCGCTTCTGGTTTTCAGGTAGGCTGGCATTTCACTGGCTTAGCTCAATATGAAGACATCTTCCCTGCCATGCTATCCAGAGCCACCTGCCCTCCATTACACCAGAACAACCCATGCAGTACATGTATAATATTTAATCTGCCCAGTGCCCAGCTACCTGCTTATTCTGCTTTGGCCCTCACTTTGCTTCTCCCATCTCTAATTCATCTCAGCACACCCTCCTCCCACTCCCAAGTTCTCAAGCTCTTCTTTACACAACTCATAGAATGCAGACCCCTGAGGCAAGCTTCTGAAGACATTCCCCTGAGATGTTCTAATCATCAGTTGTATTAGTCATCTTTCTGTTGCTGGAAGAAAGTACTGGACACTTATAATTTAGAGCATAAGAGGTTTATCTTGGTTCCTGGCTTCAGAGGTTTCACTGCATGGTCAGCCGCTTCCACTAATGTTGCTCTGAGTTAAAAGCTCTCACATCACTGTATCTAGAATCAGAGAGCAGGGGAAGAGAGCCTGCAGAGGATATGCTAGGGATCAGATGCAGCACTCAAGTGCCTCCGCCCTCCATTTCCTCCAACAGGGTCCCCTGCCAAGCAGCTCATCAACAAGTTGAACCATTAGAAAACTAGACACGTCACAATCCAATAACCTCTCCAGGAGCCTCTTAACCCATCAATTTGACGATCAAGGTTAACTGACCCACCCAAACCCTAGGTCCCTGACCAAAATCAAAATGAAAAAGAGGAGGAGTGTTTCTCAGCTTCTCCTACGGCTGTGCAACTTTGTAATCTTAAGTAAGCCACAGAAGGGGCTGCTCCGGTTCCTGATACTCCATCACCATGACCACCACCACGAGGGCAATACCTCCTCAGGGTGGCAGCCACGTGGAAAGGAGATGCAGAGCCACAGGCTGGGAAGCGGGCTCCTCACTACATCAGTGTGCGGGAATGTCGTGGGAAGCAGAGTCTCTTAGGAAGTGCAGAGGCAAGAGCAAGCCACCCGGGAACCAGATGATGGTGTGGGCAGAGTGGCTGGGGCTGGAGCCCCAAGATGGCATTCCAAGATGGTCTGAGGAGTAGGACAAAAAAAAATTCCAATTCCTTGTAGAATCCCATGACTGGCGCAGAGTTATGTGGAAGATGGGCAAGGCAAAAGAAAAAGGTTCCCAGCCACACGTTTGTTCAAACAAATCCTGTCTCACTTTTCTTCGTGGAAACCCTGTTCAGAACCTGTATCTTTAATCTCGAACACAGTCTATGAGGCCAATCCCATCTTAGTGTTAATCAAACAGATGATGAGAATTCCTCATTGTTTTAGGCACATGGTGGTGGAAGTACCTCTATAGCCCATGCCTACTTATCTCTACCTAACGGACTCGTTTTATACTATGTTGCCTGCAGAGTTCTCCCATAGAAAGTCCTCTGCCCATGTTCCTGTACCCTCTTCCATGGAGCTAGAAAGTGAATGTCAGGAGTCAGAGCTACCTGCGTAATAAGAAATACACAGGGCTGGTGATGTGGCTCAGTGGCAGGGTGCTTGCTTAGTATGTATGCACAAGGCCCCAGGTTTGATCCCCAGAACTGAAAAAAAAAAAAAAAGAGAGGAGAGACGAGAAAAAGAAAAAAAAAAAAAAGGGAGGGTAAGGGAGAGGAGGAGAGAAGAAGAGGAAGATATACTCATCTCTGTGCCCATTTCTGACAGAGCCCCTAAAATTCTGGTAGACAGAGGCACTAGGAGAATGTTTGGTTCTAATGTTTGGCCTATGATGATGGATCTTGACACAGAGCTCTTAAGACCTTTGAGATGCACTAGGGGCCAGGGAAATAGTTCAACAGCATAAGCACCTGCCTGGCAAGCACAAGGTCCTGAGTTTGGTGCCTGGTGCCTCCCCCACAAAAAAGATGAGAGAGATACCCTAACCAGTGGAAGCATCTAGCAGAAAAGCCTCAATCCCTTACAGTTTTTCATAACAGGAGCAACTTTAGTTCTAATGAGGTTACTCTGTGGGTTCCTGGACAATCTCAGGATTAAGACTGTTTTTCAGGGACATCAACCATGTGATTAGAGGGTTGGAACATTCCATTCCACTTTTAACTTCAGGGAAAGAAGGAGCAGTTGAAAGTTGGATCGATCATCAATAGCCAGTGATATCCTCACTCTTTCCTAGGTACCGAGGCCTCTGTGAAACCCCAAAAGAGCAAGATTCTAACAACTTTCAAATAGCTGAACATGTTCCGGGAGGGTGGTACCTCCAAAGAAGAGGCAGTAGATATGTGTCCCTTCCCACAAACCACTCCCTATGCATCCTCCATAGCAACAGATGCAGGTTGGGGTTTGGTTTTGTCCTGTTTCCAGACTGTCTTAGGAAGCAAAATGTATGGCATGATCTGTCTGACTCCTAAAAGCAGAAGTCAGCGCTCCCTTTCAAAACCAGCCTGATTCCCTCTCCACTGCTCATCCTCCCACCCAGGAGAGAGGACTCTTAGCACCCCAATATCACATTGTCCTAAGCGAGGTTCTCCTGCAGTGAGCCTGAGCAGATGGAAAATGGAGCAAGGCCCACAGCAGCAACATTCGCCCTAGAGATGAAGCCAAAATATCAGTAGTCTTAGCGACACAACAACAGTGCTTTACAAAATCATCTTCCTGGTGGGTCACACATGGTGGCAGCTTTCAGTGACCCACGCAGGAGAAGAAAAGAAAACACAGGTGGGGCCTGACAGGAGAGCAAATTCAAAGTAACGAATAAAAACCAGCCTGCAAATAATAGGCTAAGAGGGTCATATGCATTTAGATAATTGAGCTGTGACCATAGGCAAGCCATTTATCCAGCAAACTGTGTGTGTGTATAAACCAAGACTTCGATTTATTAATTTATGTCCAGAAATGAATGCACTGTCATGTAGCCCAGACAGTCGCATCTGTCTGATGGAACACGTGTTTGCTCCAGTGGCAGCAGCTGCTGAGGAAGTCAAATTATCAAAAGGTTGCTTGGTGAGCGTGGAATCAGTACTAGGAGTTTGTTCTGTAATTTAAACTCAGCAAAACTGCATTGGCCTTTATATGTCAGCCATCATGTTGGGCAGTGAGGACACAAAAATGCAGTGTTCAAATGAGAAGGGTTTGCAGCCGAAGAAAGGAGCATGATGAGGCAACAATTTGATACGAGCCACACCATATCAGAAATATGAGGAAAGGGACTGGGGTGTGTATCCACAGTAGAGTGTTCGTGTAACATGTATTAGGTTCTGGGTTCAATTCCCAGCATAGAAAAGGAGAGGAGCAGAGAAGAGAGGGAAAGGAGGGAGGAATGCAGGAGACAGACAGACAGACAGACAGACAGACACATAGAGAGACAGAGAGAGATAAGGAAAGAGACAGAGACAGAAAGATACACAGAGAGGAGACAGAGACAGAGACAGACAGACACATGAGTGAGACAGAGACAGACACAGACAGACAGAGACAGAGACAGAGACGCAGAGAGAGATGAGAGAGGGAAAGAGACAGAGACAGACACAGAAAGAGAGATAGACAGATGAGAGAGAGAGCAACAGAGACAGATTCAGACACAGAGACACATAGACAGAGACACAGAGAGAGAGAGGTGGGAAGACCTGGAAAATTGGTCTGGAAGGATTACCAGGAGTCTGTCCAATAAGATTGGGGGTAGTGGGGCTGGGAAGATGGTTCAGCAGTCTAAGGCACCTGCTTAGGAAAGCTTAGGCAACCTCAGGGACTGCGGTTCAATCCCCAGAACTACACGCTTTGCCAGCCCCACCTGCAGGGTAGGCTGAGCTGACCGTAATACAAAAAAAAAAAAAAAAAAAAAACGATTGGGGGTGGCATAATGGAGTGGATTTCAGGCAGATGAAAGAGCATGTGTGGAAATGTGGGGAGGGGAAGGGTGTGAAGGGTCAGCATCAGGACCAGAGTGTGAAACGGTGCTGGTCATGGCTCCACCGGGTCATTTAGTACTTGGCTGCTAAGCAAGCTGGGTGCTGTTCCAAAGCTGATGGTGCCCAACTCATATTATGTAATATTTACTTTGGGCACATTTGAAAGGTAAGGAAAGCCTACAGTCTTCCAATACCTTGATCTTCGTACCCAGAATCATAGACAGGACCCAAGCACTGTTACTACTGAAAGGATGCAAAGCTGATTCCAGCATACACACTGGGAAGACAGTCTAACCCAGAAAATGATGGTAGCATACTTGCAAACCCATTTTACAGATGGAAAAACTCATGTTGCACAGAAAATAACATTATTAACAGGGATGGGGCTGGTTCAGGGATAGAATACTAGTCAGAGTTTCTCCAGAGAACTAGTACTAATGGGACAGGAGATAAAGACACATATATATGTCTGACCAAGACCCTGTGTGAGACAGAAACACAGACAGAGGAGAGTGACAGAAAAAACAAGATTTATGTTAAAGAAGTGACTCACACAAATGTGTAGGGCAACACATCCAAATTCTATTGGGCAAGCTGGCTGACTTAGAAGCTGATTTTGAAATTCAGGTAAGAGTTGATGTTGAATTCTTTGGCTTCAATTCCAGTAAACACAAGCTAAAAAAAAATGGATGGGTTATCTATGTCCCAGTCTTCACAACTTCTTTGTCTTACAGGTACCTAGTTTTGTTCCTGAGATCTTCAACTAATCGGCTATGGCCACCCCCATCTGGATCAAAATCCACGCTACTTAAAGTCTGTCACTTAAATGCTAATTATGGCTCCAGAATGCTTTCACACCAACAGTCTGCTGTCTTACCAAATGATCTGGCACAGATAGCCAAGGTGATACTACATTAATCCTCCTGCCATGCACTGCCCTCTTTTTCTACTTGAGAGAAGAATTAGGGAACCAGGAAATGATTCTCATGGAAGCACCAGAGGCTATGGCCCCGTCCATCCCTGAATCAAGGATGTGGGAGCCACTGCCTAGAAGACAGAGCCTTCGCCTGAGGAGCAGGGAACTGGGCAGAGAGGCCCCAGTTTTACATACACAACCACCACCAAGCAGGGCAAACCTTTTTAAAGGGAACCTCAGACTTTATTTCCACCTTGTTGGACTGGGTCCCCCGGGTTAATATAATGACAGTCACTAGTTTCTCCCATCTCAGTGCATAATAAGAACAAATGTGCTAAAGCATAGTTCAGTGATTTAACAGCACTGAGGATTTTGATGAATGGCTCCTTTACATTTTCATTTCATAGATGTTAACATCACATAGTAAAAGTTAGGAACCTGAGGAATGTGTGCTGCTTCATGACACAAAACTTTCCAGCCAAGGAGATGCTGCCCTGTGGGTAGGGGACCAGGCAAGGGACTCAGCACAATTCTCTGCTATAGTCCTACTTGATGCCTGGCCTGCGCTCCAACCCTTATCTCTTCTGGGGGGAGGGGACGTGGGAGGCCACTTTCCTGAATTGTAGAACAAGAAGAAAGCACATCTTTTATATTAAACTCATTTCCACCAGGGATAATAATTCCATGTAAACCTCACTCTTCACTTCAGATAGGATAAAATAAAAACTCAAAGAATTAAATGTTATATAGACACTGAGCTACTATGTTATTTCAAGGGATGTTTAAGCCAGACAGAAGGGACTTTAAAATCCCACTCCTAATTCAAGAATTCTTTGAAGATCACAGATGGGAAACAATTGGGCCAAGGTCACCAAGTCTTGCTCTAAAACCATAGTCCAGATTTCATTCCATGGTCTGCCTTCCTAGACTTTCCTTTCTTACCATATCCCCACCTTCATTCATATTTTTAGCTCAAAGCATATTAAATACACTGTTCACCCATAGTATTCAACTATATACACTTTTAGTTAGTTTAAGCAGGAAAAAAAGGATATTACTAAAAGATATTATCTAACTCGCAAGGGAGATTAAAAACAAATAAAGTCTAGAAGCTAAGTGTCCTAAAGCAGCACTAAAAATAGAATGTTGAGGTTTGGGCTGGTTTGAGAACAGCCACCAAGCTGCAAAAGGTTAACTATACCTTGCCTGAAATGTTCCGGACTGGAAAAGAGTATTTTAGATTTCCTGGTTTTTCATATTTTGGAATACTTGCACAAGCTTTACCAGTTAAGCATTCCAAACTTGAAAATCCAAAACGGACAATGAAAACAGATTTCCTGTTTCAGATTTTTGGATCACAGATGCTCAGCTTCCATTAAGCACTGAATCTGATGAAACGCTAAGAATTGGACTTTATCACTACTGAATCTCAAGTCCCAATCAACCAACTCACCTATGAGTTAGAAACTTGACCTGGAGTCTCTGGGAAATCATGCCTTCAGTATCTGAAATTGAAACATCACAGCAAACTCCAAAAGGCAGTCTCTTTCTTTTCTTCAACCTTAAAATTACATAGGTTGCATCCTAGCTGCAAGGGAGGCTGGGAAAATGAACTCTGTGAATGAATTCTATTTCCAAAACCTGGACTCTTACAGAGACTCACAGACTATCTTCAGCTCCAGGGGAGAAGCAGTGCTAGTCCTTACTATCCTGTCTCCTACGTGATGCCATGTCTTTGCAATGCTGAGAGAATTATGAGGTTTCAGAATGAGATTGGCAGTTAGTATACTCGAACTGAAATGCTCTGGAAACCACTTCTGAATATTTTACCATTTTTTCTGGAAGTAATCTAATCTCCAAGATTACTTTCAAGTCTTACCTTTCTCTACTATTCAGCCTTGTTGCCTTATCTGAGGACCTCACTTGTCTCTGCTGTAAAAGAAAGTCCACACCCAAAAAACAGAATCCTCAATGCAGCAGAAGCAACTAAGACAGTGTTTTCTAATTAATAATTTATGTTCAGGGAACCCAGGAATCACTGAAGAAAAACCCATCTTATCTTTTTCATCTTAAGAGATATAGAAACAATTTTATAGCTTCCTTAGTTCATTCAAGATAATATGCTGACAGAGGCCAAAGCAGCCAGTTGAACTTCCAAAGCAATGTGGGACCCCTGGACCTGGAGTGACAGTTTAAATAGAGCCCCTCTTTTCACAGAATGTCTTGAAAACTTCCTGCGTAGCATGTTGGCTGCTCAAGCACATTTGACTCTGCTATCACCATCTTCCATAGTCTCTCTTTTCCCATTGGTCTTGTACACTGTGGTAGTATGCATTGAATTGCATCCCTCAAAAGTTCATGGTTGAAGTCCTAACCACTGAGACATCAGAATGTGACCTTATTTGGCAATAAATTCATTACAGATATAGTTAATTACATTAAGTGTAAGACATGAGAGTATGTTCTTACACAATGTGACTGGTATTCTAGAAAGTAGGGAGTTTGGAAATAGGCTTACAAAGAGAATGACACTGTGGATATTAATCAGAGATCAGGACAATACTTCTACAGATCAAGGAATGCAAAGCTTGCCAGAAAACCAAAGCCTAAACAGATTCTCTCTCATAACTTAATAGAAGCCACTCTACCAATGCTTGATATTGAACTTACACTTTTCCAAAACTGAAGCCATAAAAATTGCCCAAAGTTTGTAGTACTTTCGTGTGGCAGCACTAGTATATTTATAGAAGGTTACAGCTTAGAGTAGTAAATTCCATGGTTACTTAGGCAAGTAACTTAGGAAAAGGAACCTTGAGGGAATTTACTTACTGCTTTCTTCTACTAAAAGGGGAGATGACAGGGAGCCATGTGGACTTCCGGCATATCTAGCAGGTCTGCAACAATAAATCAGGGCATCCAGGTGACCACCTCTGCCATCACCTCTGGTGTGATCTCTCACGACTTCTCCAGCACCTCCAATCTCGCCATGGGGCCCCCAGTGTGCAAGACCTGTCCTTCTGCATGCCACTGCTTCCTCTGGAACATTCTTTCCTGTTCAACAGAGCCCCCTGCCTGCTAGAAAAATATTTTTCACCCTTACAAACACAGCTCAGATGTCGCCTCCAAAGCAAATTCTCCCCTGCTGCACTCTGGTCCCTGGTGACTTCTATTACTACTATCACATCTCCCACTTGTTATACAACTTGGCAATTTGCTCATTTGTTCCCTCATCAGGCTAGAAATTCCTAGAAGAGAGAAATGACACTGAAATCATCTGTAGTACTCATTTCTGAGGTACATGAGTCATGCAAAAAAGAAATGCATTGCTTTGTTATCTACACTCACCCAGCAGATAGAACCTGATGCCCTAATCTGGATTTCCTTGGTTAAACATTGTTTCCTTTATAGACTTTCTCCATAAGAACCCTTGATATCACCTCTTGCAATGTTAAATATTCTGCAGACTAAATGTGTTTGCTTCTTTCAAATCCATTTTACAAGTCTGGACGTGGCGGTGTGCACCTGTAATCCCAGCACCTGGGAGGTACAAGCAGGGGAATCACTATGAGTTAGTAGTGGGACCCTGTACAAATAAATAAATAAATAAATAAATAAATAAATAAATCCATTTTACTACTGTGCCTTCCAAATAGCCTTTTCTAAGTATGGCTTGGGACCCAAAGTGTTCCTCCTCTTCCCACAAGCATCTTCCCCGCCTGAATGTCATGACCTACTCTTCCTCAGTGATTACAACGCAAATCTTAGAAGAGGTGCTGAATCTCACTCAGGCGTGAAAGGAAACCTGGCCTTTAAGGTGTGAGGTTCCTAGCTTGTAGACCCACTCCCCTCACTTCCCACAAATGCTGTTCTTATGAACAACAAAGTCTTGCTCCAGAATTCCAACCCTGGGATCCTTTTCTCTATAATCTGAGGGTTAACACATGCCAGATGTTTAGACAGACAATGGCGAACAAAGGAAACAAAGCTAAATACAGGAAGGCATTTGAAAATACAAAACACTTAATAGCATCATTAGTGGATTTTGTTTCTCTCTTCAAAATTGTTATATTTCTTCAGTTACCTCTAGTGTGTATTTACCATGCCTCCCTATTTTTCCGCCTTTCCCTCTTTCTTTCCCATTCCATGTAATGAAAGGTAAATATTGCCACAGTCCTTGAGTTCATCCAAGTAAAAGGACTCAGTGGTGCTGATACAAGCTAGTGCAAATTCAGCCTGAGAAGCTATCAAAATCAGTGACATTTTAGAGGAATCTGAATAAGGTAATTATTGTAAGAAAGTAAATTTGCCCGGGGGAACAAAAATAATGGAGAAAAAAATGATTGAGTATTTCAAATGGAAATCGTGTTCACCCTGAGCTACTGTGGAAGCGAGGACTTGGGGTCCACTAGCCTGTGTGCAGGGCTTTTCCCCTGAACGAGGCATATTCACCAGGCTGGCTGCCTTCTCTCTAGTCTCCCATACAGTGTACTACTTGAAAGACCAAAATCCACAATAAAGCATATTAGCCCCACTGACAGAGGCTGCAGTGTAATTTTTATCTCTATGGATCTCTCTTCCCCCATTCCTTAACGAATCTTCCTTGACTTCTTTTCTCAGATGAAGCCACTCTTTTCTGTCCTTGCTCCTGCATAATAGGCATTCTGCTGGGCACTCAAAAGATCAGGGTGAAATGCAAACTTCTATCAGCATCTACCGGGCACTGGTTTCAAGGACCCCTGTGGATACCAAACTTCTCAGATGCGCCAAATCCTTAATAAAATGGGGTAGCATTTACATGTAACCTACATACATACAGCTTTCCTTTTTTTTTTTTTTTTTTTTCCTAATGTATTTGGTACAAGGTCTCATTATGCAACTTGGACTCCTAGTGATCCTCCTGTTTTCAGCCTCCCTGGCACTGGGATTATAGGCATGTGCCATGCTGCCCAGTCTTAGTGGTCACCTTCGTAGGTCGGGGGCAGCGCTGGCATGACATGTGGTACTGGGGATCAAACCTAAGCAAGCAAGCCACACTTGCCTAAGCAGGCACTTAGTCTGCTGAGCTATGTCACCAGCCCTCCATTTATTTTCAAATCACACCTCTATTACTTATAGTACCTAATACAATGTAAGTGTAGAAGCCAGGTGTGGTGGGGCACGCCTGTACTCCCAGCACTTGGGAGGCTGAGGCAGGAGGATCAGTGCAAGTTCGAGACCAGCCTGGGCTACAGAAATGAGCTCAAGGCCAGCCTGCACTGCATAGTGAGACCCTATCTGAAAAACAAACAAACAAACAAAAAAAAGCAACGTAAGTGTATGTAAAGTTATAATGAAATATCGTTCATAAAATGACAAAAACAAAGATCTGTAGATGTTCAATATAAGTGTAATTTTTCCCAAATATTTTTTTTTCTAGTACCAGGGATTGAATTCAGTACCTTGTGCTTGCCTGACAAGCACTTATTCTACTGAGCTATCTCCCTCGTTCTTTCCCAAACATTTTCAAGTTTTTGTTGATTGAATCCCAAGGTACAGAATCCAAAGATTCAAAGATGCGGAGAACGAAGAATACGTATAAACACACATACATAGGCACACAAGAACACATGCCCATAAAACACACAAACACAATCACATGCATGGATACACATATGCGGGCATGCATACACCTACAAACACAATCACACATACTCTTCTGAGGAGCTTGCAGGAAGTAGAACCACTAGAATTTAAAATAATCACTAAGATGAAACTATGTCCAAAGTAAAATCCAAATGTAATTGAGAAGCAGGGTTAGCTGACTGGGAAAAGATAGGGAAGGATGTGCAGAGGAGCTAGGGCGGAAGCTAAATGGCAGGAAGGAAGGCGGATAGGCAGGAGCTGAGGAGGCAGGCCGGGAACCTGGCTCTTTTAAGGGACTCCTATAGTGCAGAGCTTCTGAAAAACAAAGCCACTCAGCTCCTAGCTTCTCCTTCTCCCCTTGGGATGGGGCAAAAGACAAATGTAGCCCCAGACACTTTCCCTGCATCACTGGGGCTGGAAGAATATGCAATAAAAGTGTGAATTTCTTATGCATTTGGAAACCCAGAATCCTGGGAGCAGAGGGTCAGGTAAATGAAACACAGGTGCTTCTGCAGCAAACCTGCTTAGGAAAGATACGGCCCTTCAGCTGTGGCACTCATATGAAGGAAGAGACCAAGAACACTGACAAATCGATCCTGCAGAACAAATAAACACGTGGCTGAGTTGTTCAATGGTGAACTGTGTGACCTCAGAGACCACATTGTCTCCTCCTATATCTGTATTGAGTCTTCCCTGCGCACCACCATATATAGCCAGTCTTCCTAATGTTTACAACTCATTTTTTAAATGTATGTATGACAGAGTCTACAAGGTCTACAGGATCTCACTGCGTGGATTGGACTCGTAGTGATCCTCCTATATTCAGCCTCCCAAGAAGTAGGATTACAGGTGCTCACCACCACGCCCAGTCTCAATCACCATCTCAGCGAGACCCGGGGGTGGTGCCTGCATGGCACCCCAGGGATTGGACACCAGCTGCCACACTCTGCCTAGACAGGTGCTTTAGTCCGCTGAGCTGGCTGGCTGGCTGGCCCTCATTTTTATTTTTTAAAGAGAATAAAAAATGAACAAAACAATTAGAAGTGATACAGAATTTCCCTAAACAAAATGATAGGAAATCAACAGTGGTTGTTACATTACATAGTATAGTCTTCAAATTAGTTGTGCAGATTACCGGGCAGAACCATGCAAAATTGGTCAAGAAAACAGGAGAGAGAAAAAGAAATTTAAGTGTTAAATGCTCTTTTCTAAAGACCCGCAGAAATCAGCAGCACAATGATCAAAGATATCTTACGTGTCTATGTGCACATTTCTTTTCTCCTTCCTTCTTTCTTTCTTTCTTTCTTCCTTCCTTTCTTTCTTTCTTTTCCCCTTTCCTCCATCCCAGTCATTTCCTCCCTTTGAGCAGTTTCTTTTCCTTTCAAAGTGTCTGTGGTACCTTTTAGATTTTATTTGCTCTTTCAGGTTTTTACACTAGGGAGCTACTATATTTACACAGACCATTATGATTTATTTCACTTATGAGTATGCTCTCTAGTTGCATCCATTTACCTATAAAAGCCTCAAGTTTATCTCTTTTTTTATAGCTCAGTAATACTGATGTTTGTGACACTCAGAAAGAACCCCAAATTCTGCAGGGCCTCACCCAAAGCAGCTCTTGTCTGGCCCATTGCAGGAGTGTCTAGCTGTCCTTCTTGCTCCTGTTCATAGTTCTCTATCACACAGCCCAGCCAGAGGGACCTGTGAAAACTGTAAGGCAGATGATGCTCATACAGATGATGCTGACATAGGGCCTTCAGGTTCTGTAGGGGAAATAAATGTAACTCCCATCCCGCTAAAGGTCTGGTGCACTGAGTTTATGTTTCCCAAAACTGAAGAATGTATTTAAAGGAGCAGAGGTTATGAGTAGGAAATTTTATTGAGAAATATGTAGCTCCTGAGGGAGTCTGGAGGGGACCAGAGTGGCTTGAGTCCACTTCTTAAGGGTAGATTTATCGAGCAAAAATCACAAGATGATTACAACACGGACCAAAACTATGATTAACCCATAGGATGACCATAGTAGCTGAGGCAATATTGATCCAGTGAAGAAGCAGTTCAGACAGCAAGCGTAAATGGAAAGAACAACGAACTTTTGGGGAAGGGATGGGCCTGAGGGTCACCCAATGAAAAGACTGATGTCTCTCTAGACTTTATTGGACCAGATGTTGCCACTTATTTTTATGCCTTGGGGAAGGACATAAGTGTGGTCATTCCAACTTCATCTGGAGGCCTGGCCTCCAGCCAACGTGTTGCCAGGCACAGTTGTAGTTAGCGTGTTTTCATCTTTTATAGTGACTCTCTCAAGAGCCTCGCCCGGTCTGTCTACCTATAATATTTCTACTCAACAGTCTATAATAATGTCACTCCTTCCTGAAGCCACCCAGAAGATTCCGTTTTATGTATAGTAAGAGCACAGCTCCACATCCCAGCCCTGGGTCCTACTCCAGATTCTACTCTTGATTCCCTATGCCTCAGTGTCATGCCTTAAAGAAGGGGAGTGGCAGTCACATCTGTCTATTAGCGAAATTTCTATCACTGTAACAAATACCTAAGACAAATGAATCTATAAGATTCATTGGAGCCTGCAGTGAGGCAAACCACCATGGGGGAGAGCTTGGTGGAACAACCTCCCTACTTCATGGCACCAGGAAGCAAAGAGAGAGTGGAATGGAAATAATTCCCAAGGTCCTCTTCTAGGGCACAGCCCCCAAATGACCTGAAACTTCCCCTTAGGCCTCACAGGTTCCAATGCTTCAGAATAGTGGCCACCTAGGAGCCAAACCTTTAGCTTATAAGTCTTCAGGGAACATTCAATATCCAAACAATGGCGTTATCACACCAAGATTTTGAGAATTAGATGAGTTGTCACCTGAAGATCCTAGATTTTTATTAAATAAAGTCCTGTTTCTTTACCATGATTCCTGTCTGCATCTCTGACTTCATTCTGATCTACTTTACACTTAGTCCTTCCCTCAGTAGGTAAGAGCCAAGCCAACAACTTCTCCTCCTCTTTTCTCCCTCTTCCTCTTCTTCCTCCTACTCCTCCTTATTTTTTTACTCCTCCTCCTCCTTCTTCTCCCATCTCTTGTTCTCCTCCTCTTTCTCTTCCTCTTCCTTCTTCTTGAAAAAGAGGCATGCCCAGTCTTGAGCCTGTGATATTCCTGCTCAGCCTCCTCCTGAGCATCAGGATGACATGCACATGCCACGGCAGCTAGTGTGAGAACCTCTTGGCTGTTAGGCAAACCAAGTTCGTTTCAAAGTCAGGTCTTTGTTTTTGATCATCTCTTCCAGGCACCCCTCTGTGCAGATCTTCTCAGCTCCCTTTCCTCGTTTGGCCAGAAGTAGAAATGCCACCACCTATACTCTTGGACTCCTTCTCCTCCCCCTGTTCCTTCTCCCTTATTGGTTGTCTCCACAGTGTTTATTGTTATCTGCTGTGTTGGTCAGCTTTTGTATATTTCACCTTTTTGCATTTAGAAGGAAAGTTGTATGGGGGTGAGACATGCAAGAGAGTGTCTGGAACATAGAAGGAAATGAGAACATATGTGCCGAAAGAATGCATGAATCCATGCAGATAGCACCCTGCATATATTTACTGAACACACTGAAGTAAGCTTCTAACTACTTCTGGAAACAAACTAAAGTTTAAGGAAACTCAGTCTCTGCCATGTAACAGATGTGAAACTCTGACGCCATGTGATCCAATTAGCATCACTCTTGAAAGGGCATTATTCTTGGATATGATTACACCATCTGTCCTAAAAGCTTTCGTGATTCATGACCAGATAAGCGTTGAACCCCATTTGGCAGGTCTCATAAAGTAACTCTGTCTTCTCAGCTGGGTTTTAGCCATGTGTGGGCAGTGTTTTGACATTTTCAAATGAAATATGGGCTCCTATGAAAAACACATAAAGTATTGAGATGACATACTCATGGGCAGAGTAGGAATATTGCACTCTGTAAACTCCCAGGGTAGAACCAGGATGGGAAGGATTAGTCTAAGTCTAGGAGAATGTTGAGAAACATTGTCCAGTGGAAACTGTGAAACTGATCTTATCCCCCTAAAGAAGCATGGCTCCATCAGAGGTAACTGAACAAGGACTCAGAGCATTCCCCACCTGCATGTTATGGACGGTCCTAGAGGTATGGATTATAGTGGATGAGTTGAATAAAACTGGAGCCAGAAAGGAAAGAACGATCTACATCTTCCAGATAAGGATAGGGAACTGAAGAGCTATTGTTTTCCCTTCCGCTGGGTGAGAGAGATACTATTCTCCTTTGGAGCACCTTGCACACTTTATTCTTTGTTCTTGTGATTTAAATGAGGTTCATGCTCAGATTCAATGTCTAGTGTAAGATTGAGTTCTAGCCAGAGTTCCAGCCTCTCATCACATGATCAGCTCAGGGGTAAACACATGGCCCACACCAGCCAAAAGAGAGGAAGTCTAAGATTTCATTTTTCAAAACTATTGAGAAAGAGATTCTTGCTGTCTAGAGATTGTTACTTTCTAGTAAGACTTGTCTTGTGCTACCAGTAGTCAATTTTTATTCTTTTGTAGACAATCTATAACAGTGATGAGTCCTTTGGGAATTGTCTTCTGTAGGGTTATATTTATATCCTCTTTCTTAATCTTCCACAGTCATATCTTCTCTCCATAATCACTTTGTAAGGATTACAGCCCAACTCTTTTCCAGTCTTATGGCTTATATTTAGATATCCCCCAAGAGACTCATTGCCAGTAGGCGTGGAAATTGGAAGTCTGGATTATGGGGTCTTATAGCAGACCTGCTGTTAGGAGGTAGAGCCTGGTCAGGAGACGTGAGTCACTGAGAGTGTGACCCGGAAGCATTTCTCTTCCTCCCTGATTCCTCCCTTCACTCCCTGCTTCCTGTTTGCCTTGAGACAAGCATCTTTTCTCTCCCATACCTCTCTGCCATACTTCCTTGCGTCAGAGTAAGCTGACTATAGACTGAAACCTTTACAAACTATGAGACAAAGATAAATTTTCCCCCTTTACATTTTAGGTGTTGGGCATTTTGCATCAACAATGAAGAAAATGACTAAGGCATCCAACTTTATAAACTTGAAAATGAAGCCCCACATCAATGGTTAAAACGTCAACTGCTAAATAACATTTTGTTAGATTTATAATACCAGAAAATTTTATGATCTTTGTAATGCCCCACCTTATCATTACCTAATATAAAGTATGTAAAGTTTAACCTACAGAAAAGGAATGTGCCTGTTTAAAAAAAAAAAGTACACCCACTAGCCCCTGGAAGTTAAGGGCCATTGCAATAATCCAGCCAAAGGAAAACCGAAGGCTCCACCCAGCTCATAGCCTTCCTATCCATTGCTCACAGTACCTCTTTTCCTCTCTTATAAAACTTCTTTGTGCTCCAAATGGAGCTTTGGGGTTAATAGTCCCTCTATTTCCCCAAGATACTGGGCCTAGAATATATCTGATTACTTCTTATGAGCTTTTATCTCCTGAATATTTGCTTTGGGGAACCAAGTATCCCAGGCTTTATTTTAGTAACAAAACTGCCTACAAATGTAGCCAACCCAAAGTTAAATTGAGTCTGAGTCTGAGAAATAAAGAAAAATGAAATCCAAAATCAACTAAGTTTCCAGCTAGCATTGACTATATATATATATATATATATATATATATATATATATATATATATATATCACTATATATATTGACTATATATTTGTCTTTCATTGATCCTGGTTTCTAGTGCTGAGCTTCTTTAAAACCTTTGAAAGCTGGGCGTGGTGGCACACGCCTGTAATCCCAGCACTCGGGAGGCTGAGGCAGGAGGATCGGTGCGAGTTCAAGACCACCAGCCTGGGCTACAAAAGTGAGCTCAAGGCCAGCCTCAACTGCATAGCGAGACCCTGTCTCAAAAAAAAAAAAAAAAAACCTTTAAAAATTCTTGATCAAGAAGAGTGTCTTGTCATTTATAATTAATTGCTTATCAAGTGTAGCTGATGCAAATGAGTTTAACTTGGGCTGAGGCCCTTAGCTTCCTAATAGAAGTGGTCACAAGAAATTATTGAAGGGTGGAAACCAGAGCCCCACCTCCTGGCATCCTGGCAGGGAAAGGTGGCTGGATTAAGAGTTCTAGAAAACTCTCTGCAGCAAGGTTTGAGGAGCTTCTGGGTGACAAACATAGCAAAGTGCTGACAAGGTGGCATTCTCTATGATGCTCTATGATGTAAGTGAATTCAAACTCAGAAACTATAAAGGCAAAGAAAACTTTATTTGGTAGTCTTAGAAATTGCATTTGAGGAGGCCAATGAACTATAGTTCTGAGGAAGGCAGGAAAAATATAGACACTATTGAATGTTAAGAAAGAATGGGGGCTAACTGACTGATAGATGATAAAGAATGCTAATAAGAATGTCTATGAAACAATAGTCTAATAACTTCTTGATATGCAGTGTGAGACACGATGACATTGCTCAGTTGTTCTATTTCCCTAACAGAGTAAGTACCATGGAAGAGTAGCTTAGGTGGGAGGCTACAGACAGTTTTGAAGACTCTTGGGCTGCCACGTTTGTCACTATATCTTTCCATAGATGATTATAAGAGAGTCCGCCCAGAGAAGCAGGTCTGCAAATCCACTCTCATCTCGACACTCTGAGCACCACACAATGTCACTAGAGTGTGCATTCTGAACATGACATACAAGTCAACTCAGTGTCATGAACAGCTTCAATAGTAAGGTAATTTCTTTAATGCAAGCACATGAGAACACAGTGAACTGTCTAAAATATTAGCTCTTGGCTTTTCCTCCTTTTTAATTTCCTCTTCTCATTAAAAAAAGATTATCTTTCTGGCAAGGACCACAACTTAGACATTTTAAAGCGTCCCTCACCCACCAACACTATACATTGTGCATAAGAAAATAGGTCCGTGGCTGCCTAATTCAGGATTTTTTTTTTTTTTCTTGTCTTCTTTTGCTTCCATTAGCAGTCTCCTTCTGGATTCCATGCTTCTAAGTTTGACATTAATTCTTTCCTGATCCTTATTTAACTTTCCTACAATGTCTGTTTCCACAGATGTGTGTCACATGCGTTGTGCTGATTGGCTGTGAAATTAACCTTGTTAAGTACATTTTGTCCCACATTTAAAATAAAATGGCAGCTGGAAAGAAGAGTGATTAATGCAGAAGAGGATGTAAACAAGACCAAAAAGTAGAACAGAATGCGGAGAGAAAGTTGTATTGGGAGGGGAGAGCTGTAGCCCTGAGACTGGACACACATTTCAAACTCTTAAGGGGAAAATAGATAAGAACATCCTGTTCTTTTATTATGATCGTCTTCCTCCTATTAATCTTTCTTTTCCTATTTTAAGCTTCCTGATATTATAGGGGCTTTTCCCCAACTTTACCCTTTGCAATACTAATTTTTGTTTGTTGTTTCGCCAGATTCCTCTTTGTGGCAAGTTTGTTCTGTACCATGGACGTCATTGTTAGCTTTTTGCTAAGGATAAAGTACTGATAGGAGGAAGACAGCCATAATAAAAGAACAGGAGAGTCTGATCTATTTTTCCCATAAGATTTCAAACTGTACATCCAGCTTCTCCATGGCAAGTGTTGAATAGTGTTGAATATGCATAGGATGCTGGTGTCCATTCATCCATGTGGGCCCTTAGAATTGCTTTCGTCTTTGGCTAGTGAAGCATCGTTACACTTCAGCTTTAGGCTTTGGTGTCATCCCCTTGCTTTTCAGTGAATTTGACCTGCTATACCCAGCTTGGATATGGATCTGGAGTTTTAATGTCCTCTCAATAATGTTGATGCTGCTGAGTAGAGCTTTCCCAGTTCCCAAGACCAAGAGGCACTTCCTGGAGGATGGGTTACTTCTCCCTCCCCCCTCCCGGTGCCTCCCAGGCCTTGGCTCAGATCTCTCATCAGCACAGAGGAAATAAGATTTGAATCTGTAGGATGTAGAGTTCTTCTGCAGTCTAAAACCCTAGCCACATTGCAAGCAATAAAATCCCTTTACCAGTGGTGGTCTGACCACCCTTTGTGTTTGTAGCATCACAGAGCTTCCTTTTTTTCTTTTTTCAAGCATAGTCACTTTTTATTGTTTGTTTTTTTTTTTACAGAACTTCTGTGTCCTGTAGTGAACAAACTGTCACCTTGTTGCTGGAAATCTCACACACTTGGAAAGCATAGTAAGAATTTTGATCGCTCCCTGAAAAAAAGTAGGAGGGGCTAGAACGTTCCACATAATTTGCTTCAATCATAATGTGGCTGACCTGAAAATATCTCTTCCCAAGCCAGTGCCCTACTGGTGCCCTGGATACCGAGGCCAGTTCTGGTCCTTCTTGGAAGGCACTCTCGAGCCTTGAGCTTCTCACCAGAAACTCTAGGGCTCACGCCCTGCTACCTGCCCACTGAACAGCCTCCCTTCTCCATATGCCATGAGCAAGGGCAAGAGAAGTTTCCGTAAGTAGGAGGAGAGCCAGAACCTGGAACTGATATAACAGAGAGAAGACCTCAGGGAGGGTGCGAAGTGAATAAGCAGGAACCCTGCTGTGTCATATGCTCACGATATCCAAAGACCAAGAAGGCAAATTGCAAGCGAAGAGAATTGCAAAGGAAGGGCTAAAAGAAGAGGAGTGACTCTAAAGCAGCAGTTCTCAACCTGTGGGTCATGACCCCAGTGGGGGCCGCCTAAAGCCATCAGAAAATTTTATTTATTACATTATGAATCATAACTATAGAAAAATTACAGTTTTAAAGTAACCAACCAAAATTATTTTTTGGTTTGGGGTCACTGCAACATGGGGAACTGTATTGTGGGGTCACAGCATTAGAAAAGTTGAGAACCACTTCAAGGATTCTGTATCATTATATCATTTCTCTCTCTCTCTCTCTCTCATATATATATATATATATATATATATATATATATATATATATATATATATACTTTATATTTTAGTCCACTTTTTAGTTTACCTGAAAGCTAAGCCTACAGTAAAGAGGTCCTGAACATTTTCTTTTCCTGCCCCATTCTAGTTTCTTCCATTATGAGTATCTTGTTTGGTTGGTCATTACATCCAATGAATGGATGTGGAGGCATTATCCCTGGCTCACATTCACAGTTCCCAACAGAGTTCTTTCCTTGGGTTGCATAGCCAGTGCGCTCTTACAGATGTGTATTGGTCTGTATGCACCATTGCTCTATCACACACAGTAGGTTCACTGAAAAGCTGTGCCTGTTTTTTGGTACTAGGAATTGAACTCAGGACCTTTTATTTGCCAGCCAAGTGCTGTAGCACGGAGCTATCTCCTCAGCCCTGTCCCATTTTGAGATATGCATATTTCAGAACATAAAATTACCATGTGGGCCAACAATCCCACTCTGGGTGTATCTTAAAAGAGCGAAAGTCAGAGACTCAAACAGTTATTTTCATACTCAGAATATGATCAATACACATATGTGCAACGTGTAATATATACATACAAGGGAATATTATTCTGCCTTAAGAAGAGAGAAAACTAACACACACATGAAGCCTTGAAGCTATTGCGCTGAGTGGATTAAGGCAATCACAAAGGGCATTGTATTATATGATTCTGTTTATGCTTAGTTAAATGCATGCATACCATAGATGACAGGTCACTGAGAGCTAGAGAGTGGAAAACGGGACTTCATCACTTAGTGAGAGCAGAGTCAGTTTGGGATGACTAAAAAATAGCTGGGAGGAAGGGACAGGCTGGCCAGCTGGCTTAGTGGACTAAAGCACCTGCTTAGGCACAAAAGAGCAGCCAGGGTTCAATCCCTAGCTTGCCATGCCAGCCCCTCCCCTGGAGCACACTGCCACAGCAACTGAGACTGGGCATGGTGACACATTCCTGTAATCCCAGTGCTTGGGAGTCTGAAAACAGGACAATTATTACATTCTATGTAGTGAGACCCTGTAGGCCTTGTAGATCCTGTAGACCCTGTAGTAAATATATTTTTTTAAAGTTCTGGAAAATGAGTGATGGTGATGGTCATTTAAGGAGGGTATTTAGTGCCGTTATCACCACCCACTTAAAGGTGGCTGCAGCAGTAAATTTCATGCTTTGTCTATTTCTAAGAGAAGCTTATTTACTTTTTTCTTTTGTTCTCAATTGACACAGAATAACTGTCCATGTGTATGGGCTAAAGGGTGATGTTTCAGTAAGTTATATACATTGTGTAACATTAAACCCATGCATGTAGCCTATCTGTCCTCATTTCTTTACAGTGAGAGAAGCCTGGCATCTTAGTTTGTGTGGAAGGTCAGGGAAAATGACTATCAAGAGTTAGAGACATTTACTGACCTCCTCAGCGCATGTTCCCAGCATCATCCACTGAGACCAACTCTACCCGCCTACAAAGCCCCGAGGGGCTGTGCCACCCGGGCCCTGCCATCGAATAGCAGGCTCTTCCCACTAGCCACCAGTGACGGCAGAGTCAGAAGACAGAAGACAGCACCAGCCACCTCAGCCACTGCCAGTGAAGAACTTCCTCTCTTGTGTCTGGGGAGCCCTCACTGTTGGGAAATCTGAGTTGAATGACCATTTTCTCCCCTCACAGCTCACAGTCCTACAATTTGGGGGATATTTATCTGTTTGTTCGTGGGGTTTTGGCTTAAATACACAATCAGCTGTTGACATTCTTCACTGGAAGGGGAACCAAGACAACACCAATCTCCCCCACGTTGGAGCTTTCAGCTCTGACGCTCTCACAACTGAATTGGAAGTGTTATCACACTGCGCATTATAGGCCCCACCCCGGAGCATATTCGCACTCTGCGCCTGCCAACCCAGAACAACTTCCCTTCGCGTTCCTCCTGCTCGGCCTTTTCAGCCTCCCTCCCCCACGTCCCTACCCCCACACACAGGTGGAAATTAAAAGCCAGGTTCAGCCATGCTGGAAGTCCTATATGGAAGTTGGAAAAGAATTGAAATGAACAAGCTGCAGCAATGGAAGCCTCCCCTGCACCCCCTGTCCCCGAGGCCTGACGAGCTGCCCACACCAGTTCTTTCTGCTCCCGACAATGTGCTAGGAGGGCATTGCTGAGTCACCTCTACCAAATTATAGCAATTCAGCTCAGTCGAGTCAGAAGTCAACACAGCTCTGCCATCTGGACGCAGGCCTCCTCACCTGCTAGGGCGACCCCTTGTTATACTGCCCACAGGGAGATCACAGGAGGTGGCAGACTTCAGTTGGGGGGATGGCAGTAAGTCTTTGGGCCCGCAATTTTACTTTGTTCTTTATTTTTTAAATAAACATGAACTTGACATTAGAAGGTTCAAACAGCACTCTCCTTCCCTTTCTTCTCTCTGCGCTTGGCTGTAGATCCCAAACGGTGAAACCAACTCACCCCAGCGCTACCATTTTCCCCAATGCCCTTGAAAAGACAAAAATGAAAGGCAATATTCATTGGAGACAACTTTGCAGCAAATATAGGCTTTCCCATATTGCTCATTAGGGAATAAATTAGTACAATTTGGGAAAATGTCTTAACATTAACACACAAAGATTTCTTAAATTGTTCAAACCCTATAACTGTTTTCTAAGTAATTCCTCTTTCTAAGTCTGTACCCTAAGGAAATAATCAGAGATAAGCACAAAAAGTTAACGTTGCCAGAATATTTACTTCGACCATATTTATCATAAGAAAAAAAAAAAAGAGGGAGAGAAGAAAGAGATGGAAAGAGGGGAGGGAGAAAACGTAAAGGAAAATGAGTGAAACAAATCCAAATATTGTACACCGAAATTAATAGTCATATGAATTATAGTCACACACTCAACTTACTAGAAGACAGCCATTAAAAATTACACCTTCGAGAAAATGCAATGACATGAGGAAATGTTTATGGTATAACAGTATATTCAAAGTAGGCCATAACATTTTATATACAATGTGAATTGTATTACACTGAACCATACACATAAAATTGCATCTTTAATAGGTCTAAATGGTGGATTGCTATCAACCTTAAAGGACACTGGTAAGAAAAGGAAAAATATGTTATAAATGAACAAAAAATGCTAAATATTTAATTGTGCTTTGCCCTACTGTTTTTAGTTTTCTTTCATTTTTTAACTTTTTTATTCCAATGTCCTGCATCAGGCCCTTTGTAAATAGAGAAAGGGAGTTGTAATTTGGAAAAAAAAAAAAAAAGCTTAACCTGAAAGTTTATCCTGTGTCAGTCACACTGCTGTGCAGAGGGTGTTTTCTCTAACCCTTTGTTTGTATGAGACTGGCATCATAGCAGGTGGGCAGCCTGAAATTGAGCAATTTGCAAGAGTATCTATACATCACGCAAATATGACAAATCTAGACCTTTTGTTCCCTAACACAGCAGCACGCCACTGGCCCAGAGTTATCCTGTGGTCCAAGACAGAACCCATCAAGCCTCACAGTAGACCTGAATCACTTCTTGAGCCCTAATGAATCACACAATTCTGAGTCACCCAATCCCTGTGTTAGAGAAGCAGGTTCTGAGCTCATGCTCTATTCACTCAGCTTCACAGCACTGAGACAATGCTCAGTACCTGCACCTCAGAGCAAGAGACATCTAAGACGGCTCATTTTCTGACCTTTAGTCCCATCTGTGGCTGACTCCCAGGCAGGAACATCACAGTAGAAGAGCACAGCAGAACAAAGCCTGCACGTGCATGATGTCCAGAGAGCAGAGCAGAGGAACAAACCAGAGGGAAAGGGGCAAGGGACCACCGAGGGACCGCAAGGCCACCTCACCACAGTCCACCCTGACACACCAAACGGTGTGCTCCACCAATCCCGAGGCAGATCCCAGAGCCCATCAAACTGAAATTACACCTTAGCCACCTCTCTCACCAAGCTAACTGCTAATTCTAACGGCTTCCCACGGATCTCTTGCTCCTCCTCCAAGTGAAGAACAGTCTATCGGGGAGCAACACGTGCATAGACAGCTGCATTTCTCATTGTAGAGTAATTAATGAAAATTACCAAGTAGAGGGCGGAGTACTCCTGAGAGGAACTCTGCCTCCATATGCTGCTGAGTCAACTTCTGAAACCTGGGAGCCAAGAGCCAAGTCATGGGCTCCGCTGCCTCTTCTCCCCAGGGGCTGCTTTAACAGTCATCTCCGCCTTTACACTCACATATTCATACTGCCACATTTATTAACAATTATTACTTGATTATAATAATAGCTGCCATTTGCTGCTTGCTTATTGTACCAGGTACCATGCTAAGCACTCTGGCATGCACAATCATTTAATTCTCCCAAGAAACTCTTAAACTCCATCACATAAGTAACGATACTCCTCGTGGTCTGGGTGCCTTGGAACCAGTTCCTTGCATTCAGAGACTTCCCACATTCTGAACGCTAAATACAATTTGCCAGACCCATTTACAAGTAAGGCATAGACGTGTCTTGGCCAATTGGGTACAACTCAAAATATTCTTTTCAGAAATCTACAGACCCAAAGCATCAAGCCCCATGTGAAACCATTGTGGAAAAAGTAGCATCAAGGACAGCTACCCCTAGTGACAGGGATGCCAGTGAAGGTGCTGCATGCCAGTTAGTAGGGCAAGGTGCAGTGGGTCTGTTCTGTAGGGTGATGTGGACCTGTAGCCTATGTGACTCTAAACCTGGCTCCACAGCCCTCCTGAGAAAGCCAAGTTCTACCATGTGGCCTTCAACAATTGTTGTTAAGCTCAATCCCCATAATTAGTTACCAAAATTCTCGAAGTTTTTGTCACTGTTCCCACAACCTAAAGGAGAGATTTAACCACATACCAATATAATTATTGAAATACAGGATGAGCAAAAATTGCATATATTTTCATTAATTTTATAAGACAACAGAAAATATAAAGATTATTATTTTATTGAGTTTATTAAATATAAGGTTCGACTGGTTGAAATTACACTTGTCCAAGTGAAGCTTGGGATAGTTAGTTACATAAACAAATGTGCTGGCCAAGTGACTCTTGGAATAAAGTGCTAATGGCTAATTTGGCTTATGGTTCTAGAGCTTTCGGTCTATGGTCCCTGGCTCAGAGGAAGAAACATGGTGGAAAGGTGTGCGGCAGCAAAGCTACTACTTCAAGGCTGCTGAGGGGCAGAGACAATGGGAAGAGCCAGACAGGCAGGAATCAGGATAGATACAGCCCCTCATCCTATCTCTCCATGACACCCAGACACACACAAGAGTGTGTTTACTAATCTCTGAAACCAGGCCGGCAAAATAGCTCAACAGATTAAAGCACCTGCAAGCAGGTTCACGGGCAGGAAGTTTGATCCCTGGGCCTGCCATACTGGCCCTGCCCCTGGGAAGAGGGTGGGAGCTGAGATGGCAATTGAAGCTAAGCATGGTGGCACCAGCCTGTAATCCCAGCTCTTGGGATGCCATAAACAAGTGGATCACTATGAATCCAATCTAATAGTGAGACCCTGAACACCCTGTGGACCCTTCCCTAAAATACAAAAATAAAATAAAATAAAACAAATAAATAATTTCTTAAACCAATCAAACAATCAAGATTGTGAACAATAGTTTAGAGAACTCTGCCACATTTGTAGGTAGAATTATTGCAATGTATAATACTGTAATATAATATTACATGTACAATACTGTTGGGAGCCACGGGAAGCCAAGAATTTGATCAATTGTGTGTAGGTGGGACTGGGCCTCCATGCCTGGAGCAGAAAGCTACCCCAGTGCTGAGAAAAGCATCCTGTTGAGAAAAACATCCTGTCTAGTTCAGGCCAGCTATTGCTTGCTGGGTAGCCTTGTGTCATGGGATGCAAACTTTGTAGCAGTATAAATAAAGGATCATTTCTGTGTGCTTTGAGTTAGTCTTGCCCATCAGGCAGACTGACGACCACCTAGCCCAACTTTTTGTCTTGTCTATCGTTCTCATTCCTACCGTTATGTCTCCCCGGGGTTGAATCATTCACAGTAAGATCAATGGATCCCTACATTTACAGACCCCTACACAATACTACATATACAATATGATATTGTATTTCAATAATACATAATTATAATACATACCTAATTATATATATATATATATAATTATAATACATAATACAATATCATTAATATTACAATACTCTCCATCTCTACATAAGAGTATGAAGGCTCAGATGGCCATTTAGGTAGTCTCTAAGCCACATAATTATTCGCCTTAAACTAAGATCTCTTTAGAACAGCATTGCTATTTTCCATACCACTACCCTCAAAGTCAGTATTCTTGTTCCAATTTTAAAGCCATTGCTGGGCTTCAGTGAAATTCAACTACTTTTTCAAGGCCAAGATTCAATCCCAGGGCCACATAACTTGACCACTCTGGCCTCTGCTGACAGATGCACCTTCATGGCTGACTCAGCATCCACACCTAGTGAGTGTCCCTGCCACTCCTGCCTGCACCCCCTGGACCAGCCACTCACCCTCTTTTTTGTCCTACATCAGCCACACTTCAGCCTCTCCCCTGACCTAGAAGTCCTCTAGGAAGTCCTAGGAAGTCCACTCACTCCCCCTGATTTTCATCCAAATTCCACTACCTTTTTAAGTACCACAAATTAAGTGCCACTTCCAGGTTGAGAAATTTCTCAGAGTGCCAAGTGACACAGAGACATGATTTTTCTGAAGCCCGGTGAATGCACGTTCTTGCCTGAGCCACTTGTTTGGACACAGCCCCCCATGCTGCCTGCTACGTTTACTAATTCTGTCCTGTCTTCACCATCACAATCACAGCCCTCAGCAGGCAGACATGCTTCACACTACATTTATTTAGCACCAATCTCAGTGCTGTGCATACAATGGACACTTGAGAAATACTGTTAAACAAAGTGTTTGTCTGACAAGTGCAAGGTCCTGAGTTAAATCCCTGCCACCGCAAGAGAGAGACAGACAGACAGACAGACAGACAGACAGACAGACTGTTAAACAAACATAAGAATATGATACCAGTCAAAATGCCCTACTTTGCAACATGACTATATGAGTTGTTATCCTAATAGCTCTGCCATATTTCTCTAACAGTGTAGATATTTAATAGGAAAATTGGTAGCATTATCATCTCTCTAATAAGTGTGGTCATTCTTTGAAAACACAGATAATCATGTACATATTCTTAATTATATCAATTGGTCCCTCCCACAAGAAGATTCTAGAATCCCAGAACTGTCCATATCAGAATGAAGGCTTTCTGATCGGGACCCACAGACTTTCCATGCGTGTATTATCTTCCCTCCACTGCCACCACTGCAGAGTCACCGTGTTCTGCCGTGGTTTCCTTTTGCCCCAAACTACAATGGCTTCTACTCTGTCATCTACTCTACCCCCAAGTCTCCAAACTTCTGCATTAGTTGTTTATTTCTCACATAGGTCTATCTTCTCTCGTGCTGTTCCCTCTACACGCTGTTGAGCCAATGTATCTGAGTTTCTCAAAATTCATATGCTCAAATCCCAACCTATAATCTGATAGCACAGGAAGCAGGGCTTTTGGAATTGGTTAGAGCACAAGGGTGAGGGACTCATGATGAAAATAGTGTCCATGTAACAAAAGACATGAGAGAGCTTCTTTCTCTCCTTCTCTCCCTCTCTCCCTCTGTTCCTCCCTTCATCTTTCTCTGCCCTCTGCCATGTGAACACTCAACAAAAAGATAATTACCTACAAACCAGGAAGGAGATCCAAATCCAACCACGATCTTTGACATTCCAGTATCCAGAACCTCAAGAAATAAATTTCTTATTTAAGAAACTTCATATATGGTACTTTGTTATATCAGTTCAAGCTGCCTGACACTCATGTACAACATATGGCAAAATATTCACTATACTAGAGCCCCACAGCCTCTGCCATGCCTGTGATTGTTTGCCTAAACCCTTTTCTTCCCAGGGACCCTCCAAATAGGGCTGTACTGTGACATATATTTAGCCAATGAGATGTAATTTGCTTAGAAGAGCTTTTCTTCCAGAATTTTCCTTAAAGATTCAATCTCTTAAAGAAAAGGACTTTTTCTCCCTTTACCTTTGCTACTTTCTCTGCTTATATCAACTGTGACTCAAGGTCTGAGAGAAAGCAGACCTTCTGCAACTGTGAGACTACATACCTAGGAGGCCTTAGCAGCAGCATGGGGATATAGGTATGCTAGGAAGGGCCTGGGCCCCTCTAAGTCTCTGTGCCTAGCTTGGATCTCCTACCCAAGACTTCTCACAACATGACACAACCCCGGCTTGTCCATCTAAGGCATGGTCATAGAGTCTTCTGGAATTTGGAGCTATGCTGCTGTTGACTACAAAAGCTTTCCAGAACCACAAAATGTATCACTTGTACTTCTCCTTTCACCTAGTGCTGTGATGTATACATTTCTTATTCCACCCGGGAACTGCTTCAGGTTTTCCAGGGGTAAGGGCCTATCTCTCTTCAGTACTGGCATCTCCCCTTTCACTTAGCTAAGTATGCTGACAACGCGGGGACTCTGTATCCTTCCACTGCTATAAAGTAAAGTATATGCTTTCTTTCTAGCTCAATATTTTAGCTACTGGCTCCTAATTAAAGGGAGGAACGTGCCAGCCCTCCCCTCTCTGTGTACGGAAGAAAGCCACATCTTCCAAGTAATCATCAGCATATCACGTGTATCTTTCCCTGCTGCAAATCTGTTATTTACATATTAAAGTGGTTATTAGAGGAGAGAATTCACTGATGCAAATTTGACATTCAGATGTCAACCACTCCATAAATAAGGTCAACTGTGATGAGGACACATGTTAGTCTCCAATTAGAATCTCTTAATGTCTAAATAATGCTAATGCGAGGCATCTTCCAGCTTCATCTAGACTCATAAACAAAGATACAGATGAGAGTCAACCGGCCCAATGTTTCTCCCATTGCCATATCATGGGTCTCAACTCAGAGAACCAGCTTGCCTCTTTGGGAGTTATTCTGGTCAGCTAGTGGACAGAGTGTCTCTGTTAGTGCATTTTCTGTAGCTATAACCAAATACAGTACCCTGGGGATTAATAAAGAAAAGAAAATTTATATTGTGATTCTGCAGGCTGGAAGTCCAGAGTAGTATAGACACTAGGTGACAGTCTTCCTGCTGTGGCATGGCAGAGGGTGACACAGGGCCACACAGAGTGAACGTGCTGACAGTGGTCTCTCCTCCTTTCCTCATAAAGCCATCCTCATGACCTGATCTAGTCCTAATGATCTGCCAAAGGTCTCACCTCCAGATACCATCAACCTATGAATATGAGACTGAGCTTCTAGCACAGGAGCTTTTGCAGGGACTCACTAAAACCACAGCAGCAGCCAAGCCCTGTCAGTATGAAATCTCACATCTGGGGATTCCATAGTCAAGAGCTACTCAGAGTTATTCTTGCTGCCTTAACCCAACTCCTCAAAGAGGACCTTGGAGGCATACAAAGCCTTAGGCAGGTATACAGAACACATTTTTCTGGAAAAGTCCAATGTATTCAGAAGATTTCATTTAAAAACATAATTTTTCCCTGATAATATTAAAATAAAAATATGCAAAATTCATAAGTTTTCAAATAAAATATTAAGATATTCTTTAAAATTTCATACTTGGGGCCAAGTACCTGGTTTTTGTTGTTTTCTTGTTGTTTATTTGTTTGTTTGTTTGTTTGTTTCTTAAGATCTTTGATGAGAAATACTGGTTTAGGGGAAACCATGCTAAAGCGAGGTTAGCTGTCTTCCTGTCATAAATGGAAAGAACTTCATGTAACCCAGAGCTTGAACAAGTCTGCTTCCAGAAGTAATATCAAGTGCAGTCAGAAGAGAGCCCTCTCTCCTCCAGCAGAACTGAAGTAACTTACCTTAACCTAATTAATACTATAGTTCAGATCTATAATAGTCAGATCTTGGAGATCTAATGTGTCCTCAAGAATGTCTCCTGTACTTAGAGGCAGGGCTTCTGGAGGGTGATTGTATCATAAGAGCTCTAATTTCATTGGGAGAGCAAAACATTGATAGATCTATACTTGGAGAGTACTTATAATTCATGGGGATGACAGAGATTTAAGAGGTGGGGCCCACCTGAAGAGAGTGGATCCTCCTGTTCTGTTCCTGGAGACTGAGTCTGGTGCCTGGTCCTGTCCTCTCCCGCTCTCTCCCTTGCTCTCTGCTTCCTGGCCACCACAAGGTGAGCACTCTTCGTCCTTCCCATCCTTCCACAGTGGTGTTTCTTCTTGGAACCAGCACATTGAGAACTAAACGCTCTGAAGCTGTGAACTCAAATAAATCTTTTTCTTCCTTTGAAATTGGTGTTCATAGGTATTTGTTTGACGTGATACAAAGCTGATTAACACAACTAGAATACACACCAGAGTCAAACGGTGTCTCCATTGCCCCAGATGCCACAGTCTCAGTGGCTGGTCTCTACTTGTCCTTTCCATACTGTTATCCCACTGAACTCTAAATCTTCCTCCTCTCCTCTTCTCTGCATGCCAAGATCAAGCTCTAGCACCCTCTGTGGCATGGCTTTCTATACTTGACTTCTAGCTGTGAACAGAGCATAAGGGGCACATGCCCTGCCGCTCAATGTCCTTCCCCCTTGTCCTGTTTGTTCTGCCAGGGAAGGGACTGATGCATGACCCATGGAGGTTGTCTAACAAAGCAGAAGTGTCTTTCCAATAAAGATTCATAAAGTACTTCTGAAATACTAGTAGCAATTACCTCAGTCCAAAATGATGAAACCTTTATTCTTTCAGACTCACTTTCCCAAACTGTACTTTAGAAATTCTCGTTCAAAGTCTTTAGCCTGACATTGGAAGCCAATGCTTGAAGAAAATTGAGTGTAGGGCAGAAACCCCCAAAATATAGCTCCTTTTTCTATGACCTTGCTTTTATCCTTTCATTCAATAGAAATCCATTATGGAGAGCTGACCACAAGCTAGAACTATACTAAATATAGAACGTAAAACAGGCCAGACACAACGCATGGGTAGTCAGTCACTCAGCCAGAGGGCAATGAAAGAAAATGTCTAGTGATGATATGGGCAGGAAGAAATATAGAATGTGGCCCAGACAACAGATTATAACTAGCAAGCATCGGGGGTCCAGATCAGCTCCCTGAGAGCAGGGTCAAGGAGAGCTCTGCAAGGAGACAGCCTATGCCAGGCAGAAGTCAAAGCATGTCAGGAAACGTGGAAAGTGAAGACTTAGGGGAAACCAACCCCGGCTGGTATGTGGAATACTAAGAACACAAGCATGGCTGGAGTCCATCAGGAAGATGGTGCCAGCGAGGGTTGAAAGACAGGAAAGGGTCTGGCTATGGAGGATGCTGTAGGCCAGGGTAAAGAATACTCATTCTCTTTTCAGTGGCAAGGGAAACACTAGAATTTAAGAAGGGAAGTAGCAAGCATGACCTCTGAGAATGTTCTACATCCTGTGCTATTAGCATTAGGTTCTTGGTCAAATAACTTAGCCTATTAATCCCACTTATCCTCTGTTTTAGGACCTACCTCTTTAGGCTGCTAGGATCAGGAAAAGGGTAATGTACTCCAAAGCCATCACCCAGCCTCTGAGTGCAAAGAGGATGTCAGGAGTTACCATCAGACACAGTCCCCTGTTCTGCCAGCTGGGAGTTGCTGCTCCCGCCTCTAGCCTCCCTTAGCAACCTATTTGTTGGTTGGTTGTTTTGTTTTGTTTTGTTTTGTTTTGTTTTGTTTTGTTTTTTTAAAAGGGTACAAATCAGAGTTAAAACAGAAAAATTATAAATAATACAAACTTTCACTTAAAGTAATATGAATTTCACAGTATTTATTGTAATATATAGTATTGTCCAATCAGTTACTCATATTACCAGATATATGCATGTATAATTGGAAGAGTAAAGAAAAAAAGAGAGAAATGTGTAAGAAATTAAACAGAGGGCTGGCAAGATATCTCAGTGATATAAAGTGCTTGCTTAGGCAAGCTTAGGCAAGCATGCAAGGACCAAGTTTAATTCCCAGCACCGTGTGTCACACCACCCCAACCCCAGCCGAGCCTTGCAGGGGCTGGTTTTGTGCACACATCTAGTAGGGCCAAAGAGGTAGCTCAGTAGAATAAGTGCTTGCCTGGCAAGTGCAAGGTCCCGAGTTCAATCCCTGGCAATGCCAAATAAATAAATAAACAAACAAACAAACAGATAAAATGTACAATCACTTGAAAAAAGCAGACCAAACAAATGCAGTATTATCTGCTCCTTCCCATAGGCCTGCAGAAATGCACAGTACAGTTGCCCAAACCATCCTGCTTGCATACATCGCTAAATCTCTTTCCCCCATTCACTCTCCTTTCCTCCTCTTCTCACAGCTGGTATTACTTTCTCTCAGTTTGTGCATTTCTTATCTTTCCCTGGTCATCAGTGAAGACCCTGAGTATAAAAATCATATCTTACTCATTTCTGTGGTTCCCACAAAACTAACTTCAGAGTATTATACTGGGTTTTTAAAAATCAGATTTTCTGTTGCTTAATTTTTGTTTTCATACTAGGAAATGAATCCAGGGCCTTTTCACTCTGCTACATTCTTAGCCCATGTTTGTTTGTTTGTTTTAAGACAAGGTCTCCCTGGGATGGCAAATCATGCAGGCTCAGTTCAAAGTTTCATTCCTCCTCCTTAGCCTTCCAGGGTGCTAGGGTTACAGGCTTATGCCACCATGCAAAACTTGGTATTTATTGAGTAAAAACATGAACCTTGAAGATAAGTAAATAGCAGTGGTGCTGAGTATCCTTAAACTTTTGGATGTGGAAAAGACAGACACATTCGTCTGTCAACTGCAACTTGTGAGTTAATCTTCTCAGAAGGGAGAAATGGTAGGAGAATTATCTGAAAAAGTCTTCAGGAAAAATAGAGATACAATGAAGAATAGTGATTCTAACTTTCATTCACCTGGGGTGTAGCAGACTGAGCAACTTGCCAGAGATCTGACCCTGCCCAACATGAGGGTTCTTCTCACCTAATGAGGACCACTAAGGTGCTGGTGACACAGGGACCATTGCTATTACTGATAGTTCCCAGAAATCTTTTTTAAAAAATGCTGGGAGCAGTTCACAAACTCCGCAGTTGTCCCGCCTGAGTGCAAGTGTCCCATTCCATCGCATGCCCTGTCATATTACAGGCCTCACCTCAGAGCTTTACAGAGCTGTAAGGGACATGTCCCATCCCTAGGACTCACACAAATCTTTGTCCTAGGGATGAGGAAGCTCATCAAGGAAGACACCGCAAAAGGCAAAGGGTTGCAAGCAAAGTAGGTGTACATCCCCGGGGATTCAAGTCATAGAATGTGCCAAAAATGTATTAAAGTTTCATCTCTAGCACTTAGAAACATCAAATAGACATACATATAGTTACATGAATAAAGCTGTAAAAGTAGCACTCAAAGACAATGAAACATAATTAGCATGTAAGACTGGTAGCCTACCATCATAGGTTCATCGTAGGTAACAATGTGAACAAAATCATGGAAATTAGCGATGCCCGCTACATACCTTAAAAGGTATTAATAGAAGATATTAAGGGCACTGGAAACATATCACAGTAGATGCCTATGGGACATAATAGGTGCAGGGATTCGGGCTGTAGGGGGAAATAAGACTACAGAGAAGGGCCCCTTGGAGATCAAAGGCAGCAGTGGCAGCCCCTAGAAGTAGGACTATCTCAACCCTCTGCACGGAAGCACCATCAACAGTCCCCAAAATGAGGCATGAGGTGCAGCAGGTTCCTGTAGTAGAAGACAACGATGCCAACATCTGCATGTAACACAAAGCAATACGCAAGTAAGGACTGAATGTATTCTGCTGATAAATGCTTTCCATGTGGGGAAGAAGGGGTTTAGGACAGAGTGGCATAGTCAGAAAAGCATCCTAGAGCTACTATTGAAAGAGAAAGCAGGATTTGCAACATGAAATAAACAAGTAAATGATCGTGATGGTGACGAGCCATTATAGTCGCTTACTGGGTGCCTGGCAGACAACACCAAGCACGTGTTACATACTTCGTTTAAGTCTGTGGACAATGCTCAAAGCAGAGGTTGCCAGTTCTATTTTACCAGGAGAGTATAAGCCTGAGTAGCTTCCCTTTAGCACCACTGACAGTGAAGAGGTATGAGCCACAGGGCAGGGCCCTGAGTGCAAGCCATGACTGATGGCTTAATCTTCTCAAATAACATCTCCAGATTTCTCCAATCACACACCTTAATCAGTTTCACAAAGTTGCATATGCATCAAATGCTTAATTTCTCCATGCATAAGTTTAGTAATACACTATGTACTTCATAGTGCAATATGAAAAGTATTTTAAAAAACATTTTAAAGAGACAAGGCAGGGCTGGCCAAATATCTCAGTGGACTAAAGTGCCTGCAAGAAGGCACAGGGGCCAGGGGTTCATTGCCCAGGCCTGCCCTGCTACCTTCACCCCCAGGACGCACTGAGACAGCAATTGAGACTGGGCATGATAGCACACACTTGTAATCACAGCTCTTGGGAGGCTGTAAGCAGGCGGATAATTATGAATCTGATCTAGTAGTGAGACCCTGAACACCCTGTAGACCCTTCCTTAAAATACAAAAGAAGAAGAAGAAGAAGAAGAAGAAGAAGAAGAAGAAGAAGAAGAAGAAGAAGAAGAAGAAGAAGAAGAAGA
>PVJA010009358.1:0-61088 GCA_004027025.1 Myocastor coypus
AAAAAAAAAAAAAAAAAAAAAAAAAAAAAAAAAAAAAAAAAAAAAAAAAAAAAAAAAAACAGACCCAAAATATAAGACAGAAAACAACAAATGCAGAATTTTAGCACATACAAACATACACAATAAAGACAATGAAAAAAATCTAAGGTATATTTCAAAGGCAATTAGGAGATTAGGGCTGAAAAATTGCTTGCCTTCATGTCTAAAATTAAGAAAGAAACTAATTTTAGAAAGGAACAACTTTTTTAAAGTCCAGCTTTGAACAAGGCTTACTTGTTATTCATTTAGATATATGCCATTTGACAAATTATTTTGGAACATTTAGTGTAAAGTGTTTCACCACATTAGCATAAAGATTTAATACCGTTTTATCTCCATAGTGATTATGTCCTCCCACACTGCAAATTGGTTAAAAGCATAATGTATCCCTTCAAGGAGTCCTTTTCATTTTCCTTAAAAGCTGAATTGGATGAAACATTTTTTCCTGTATTTTCTATATTTTTTTATTTTTGTAAATCAGATAATTCATACTACTTAAATCTTGTAGGCATGAAATGTAAAGCTACTGCTGTAAATAACTTCCAGTAGTTAGGGGCTTATGGGGGAGTGGATTTGACATGAGACACATAGTTCATTGGATTATTGTATAATATTCACCAAGGTAGTCAAACGCCAGAAGTGCCAGAAGTCTGTCCACACACTGGCAGCCCAAAAAATCCAGCTATGGGCCTGGATCTCAGGGCAACATATGTATGAATCTAGCTGGAGGCTTGAAGCACACAACAATGTCTTACAAAAGGCTATATCAAGGATTTGCAATGGGAAGGCCCAAAGGGCAATGGTATAAGCTGAAAAGTGCATCAGTAATCTGAAGGATCTCATGCAGCAGACTGAGGAATCTCTACATGAGCCAGGAAGCCACGCTCAAGGGAAGGACCAGAGCATTACTGAGAAGAACCACAGCCATCCACATCAACAGCAGAGAACCAAGGTCCTAAAAGGATAAGAACAGCTGAGTTCATGTCAGAAAAATCGATGAGACAAGCTTGTCCAGGAAAATCAACAGCACACCATGTTCCCCTCCAGTTCTGCTTTTATACTGTTAGCACAGTTCTCAGGTGGGCTGGCCACATCTGATTCAGTTCATCTAGTTGTTACAAATTAAAAATTAGTTAATCCACCACAAACTTGCACAACGTTTTAAAATACCACTCCTTCTTCTCCATAAAGTAGATCTTGTAAAATGCACATCAATGGAGACAGGAGCCAAAAATGTTGTTGTGAATAGACTTCTTTTTCTTAATGAAGATTAAGCTCAATGTCTTTGCTCTAAATTATATCTCCAGCCTTTAAGATTTTCTAATTTAGTGTGTGAGTGTGTGGGTGACCAGATAGTTCAGTGGACTAAAGTATCTGATTAAGCAGGACACAGGCTAGGAATTGATCTCAGGTGTGTCTTGCTGGTCCTGCCCTTGGGATGCTGAGAGTTATTGAGTTGGGCGTGATGGCACACCCAGCTGTTGGGAGGTTAAAAAGAGGAGAATCACAATGAGTCTGATCTATATGTAATGAGACACTGTAGACACTCTACTAACTATAAATAAAATACTAATAGATTTAAAAAATGAATGCTAGGGGGCCAGCAAGATAGCTCAGTAGAATAAATGCCTGCTTGGTAAGCGCAAAGTCCTGAATTCAATCCCCAGTACCACTAAAAAATAAAATAAAATAAATGAATGATACAAAGATTTTTTTTTAGACAGTCTCACTAAATTATGGAGATCCTTAGTCTGGGAGAGAACTTAGATCCTCTCTCTCAAAAACAACTAGGATGCAGGAAAAAATAATTCAACATCTGCAAAGATGATGCAAAGATGAACAACGCGAGACTAATAGGCACCAATGAGAAAGAGATAATAAAATTGATATAAAAAGAATATGGGCAGGAGTAATAACAAAAACTTCCCAAATATGAGGAAACAATCTAGCATTCAGATAACTGAAGCATATAGAACACCAAATAACACCAACCCAATGAAAAACACAACCAGATATATAATAGTTAAGACCCAAGAAATCAAGCACAAAAACAATATAGTAAAAGCCCCTAGAGAAAATAAACAGATCATATTTAAAGGAAAACCCATCAGAATAATGGCAGATTTCTCTTCACAAACCATGAAGCTAAGAAGAGCATGGAACAGAGAGTGCTTCAAATCTTCCATGAAAACAAATTCCAGCCCAGACTAATACACCCAGAAAAACTCTTTCAAGTTTGATGGAAAGAAAAATAATTGCATGAGAAAGAACACCTAAAAAAATCCATGATGACAAACCCAACGCTACACAGACTACTACAAAATACTCTAGAGAGGGACAAAAATGACCAGAACTCCATGAATGAGAACAGATAGAACCCACCAAATATGGCAAACAATTAAAACCAGGAGAAAAAGCGTGTAACAATAACAAGTAAATAGCATGTCAATCATAAGTCAGTACATTATAACCAATTATAACCATCAATGTAAATGGATTGCATTCTCCAATTAAAAGAAATATGCTGGCACAGAGAATTAGGAAGCAAAATCCAACAATATGCTTTATACAAGAAACCCACCTGACTCATAAATAAATACATAGGCTAAAAGTCAAGGGATGGAAGACAATATTACATGCCCCACCACCTCAGATAAAAGCAGAGTTAACAATCCTGTTTTGCAGATAGTACCAATTTCAAACAAAGATTGATTAAACAAAATAAAGAAGGCCATTACATATTAGTTAGAGGAAAAATTCAAGAAAAGATAACACTCATAAATATGTATATACCCAACACAGGAGCAACCATGTAAGACAAATCTTAATGGACATGAAAAATCTAATATCCAGCAATATAAACTTAATAGGACAACTTAACACACCCTCATCCCAAAAAGATTGGGCAAGCAGATAAAAAATTAGCAAAGAATTAGTAGAACTGAACCAGAACTTGAAACAACTGGACATAATGGACATCTACAGAGTGTTTCACCCAACCACTTCTGAATACACATTTTTTTGAGCTGCACATGGGACATTTTCTAAAATAGAACACATACTAGTCCATAGGTCATGCTTAAGTATATACAAGAAAACAGATATTATCCCATTCATATTGTCTGATCGCAGTGCAATGAAACTGAAAATAAACGACAAAATAAGCACAAAATCACATAAATACACGGAGATTAAAAAACAACCTCCTAAGCAACCCATAGGTTACAGATGAAATTACACAAGAAATTAAACAATATCTATAGTTCAATGAAAATTCAAGCACAACTTCTCAAAAATTATGCAATGAAAGTAGCTCCTAGAAGAAAATTTATAGCTGTGAATGTGCACATTAGGAAAATAGAATGGTAACAAATAAATACCCTAATGCTGCACCTCAAATGTCTAGAAAAAGAAAAACAAACCAAAGTTGAAAGATGAGAGGAAATTATAAAGATTCAAGCACAAATTAATTCAATTAAGATGAAGAAACAAACACAAAGAACTAGTTCTTTAAAAGATTAAATAAAATTGATAAGCCCCTACCTAATGTTATCAAAAAGATAAAAGAAAAACAACTTAAATTCAAGCAGTAATCAATGAAAAGGGTAAAACTACCACAGATTCAGTGGAGATTCAGAAGATCACTGATAGCTAATTTGAGAATCTTTCTTCTCATAGAATTGAAGACACAGAAGAAATAGACAAAATCCTAGAAAGTTACAAACTACAAAAACTTATATCAAGAAGATATAAGAATGCTAAATAACCAAATAACAGCCAATGAAATAGAATACAATATTAAACATACTAACAAAGAAAAGTCTAGGTCCTGATTGGTTTACCACTGATTTCTGCAAGAAATTTACAGAAGATATAATCCCAATAGTCCTCAAACTCTTTATTGAAATTGAAAAGGAAGCAGTTCTCCCAAAATCATTTGTGGAGGCAAGTATACTGATATCAAAGCCAGAGAAAGATGCAACTAAAAAAGAGAACTACAGGAAATCCCCCTCAGGAACATAGATGCAAAAATTCTCAATAAAATTCTTGTAAATATAATACAGAAAATCATCAAGAAAATTATACACCATGACCAGGTAGGATTCATCTTAGGGATACAAGAATGATTTGACATGCAAATTTATAAATATGACATATTATATCAATAGAGCCAAATCCCAAAACCAAACAATCATCTTAATTAATGCACAGAATGATTTTGACAAAGTTCAACACTCATTCATGTTCAAAGTCCTACAGAAAATTGGAACACATGGCCTCTACCTCAATCTTATAAAAGACATCTATGGGAATCCAATGGCTAACATAATTTTAAGTGGGGAAAAACTGAACTGAAATCTTTTACTCTCAGATCTGGTACAAGACAAGCATGTCCTCTACAACCACTCCTATTCAGAATAGTTTAGGAATCATCCGCTAGAGTCACTGGACAAGAGAGAAAAATAAATTGAATAAGAATAGACAAAAAAGAAGCAAAACTATCATCATTTGCAAATGACGTGATACTCTACCTGGAAGTCCCAAAATACTCCATCAAGAAGATACTAGAATTACAACATACATTCAGTAGTATAGCAGGGTATATATTCAATGCCCAGAAGTTAACAGCTTCCAGAAGTCAGTACAGATAACAAACTCATTGAGAGGGAATTTAGAGAAACAACACATTTTACAGTATCATTAAGGAAAATGAGATACTTAGGAATTAATCTGACTAAAGAACTAAAAGATATATTCAGTGAAAATTATAGTACTTCAAAAAATGAGATTGTAGAGTATTTCAGCATATAGAAAGATCTTCCCTTATCCTGGATAGGAAGAACCATCATTGTGAAGATGGTCATGCTCCCAAAATTGCTACACAGTTTTAATGCAATTCCTATCAAAATACTATCAACATACTTTTCAGACCTAGAGTAATCATTCCTAAAATTTTATGGAACAAGGAAAGACCTGGAGTACCAAAGGTAATCATGGGAAACAAAGACAAGGTAATGTATTACAATTCTTAACTTGAAATTATTCTGCAAAGCTAAGGTGATAAAATCAGCATTGCATTGGAAAAAAAAAATAGACCTGAGGATCATTGTAATAGAATAGAAGATGCAAAAGCAACTACAAACACTCAGCCACCTGATCTTTGACAAAGGGGCCAAACAAGTTTACTGGATGAAAGATTGCCTGTTTAACAAATGGTGCTGGAAAAAATGGCTCTCTACACACAGAAAACTCAAACTTGACCCAGGTCTATTACCATGCACTAAACTAAAGTCAAAATGCTTTAACGATATAAACATTAAACCAGAAACACTAAATCTCCTGGAAAAGAAAGTTGGAGGAAATCTTGACGACATAGGGATAGGCAAACAGGTCATGAACAACAATCCAATTGCATCGGTAATCCTTGAAAGAATTAACAACTGGGACCTTCCCGTCTTGAGAAGATTTTGCACATCAAAAGCAAGTACCATCAGAGTGAAAAGACAACCCAAAAATTTGCAAAATACTTTTTTTTGTTGTTTGTTTTTGATGTTGTTGTTTTGTTTGTTTGTGGAACTGGGATTGAATTTAGGCCCCTGTGCTTGCCAGTCAAGCACTGCACTTATTCCACTGAGTTGTCTCCTCAGCACTAGACAACACAGAAATTTGGAAAAAATCTTAACTCATAAGCATTCAGACATATGTCTTATTTCTAGAGTTTATAAGTAAATAAGAAACGTTAGGACCCCAACATTTAAAGGCTCAATCTAGAAGTGGGCAGCTGAGATGATCACATAGTTCTCAGAGGAAGAAATACTGGAAGCTAATAAATACATGACAAAAATGCTCCACATCAGTAGCCATCCATGAAATGCAAATTAAAACAACTGTGAGATACCATCTCATCCCAGAAAGAATGGCTATCATAAGGAGATCAACCAACAGCAAATATTAGAGAGGCTGTGAGGAAAAAGGAACACTTCTCCACTGCTGGTGGGATTATACATTGGTGCAATCATTATGGAAATCAGTGTGGAGATGCCTTAAAATCTGGGACCAGACATCCCATTAAATTCAGCTATGCCCCTACTGATAATTTTCCCAAAAATCTGAAAATGTCACATCATAGTTATATATTTTCATCTATGTTGATAGCAGCACAAATTTGTGATTTCCAAATCCTGGAAATAAGCAAAATGACTATTACCTGAACAATGGATGAAAAAGATGTAGGTTTTTTTATACAACTCAGTATTAAACCACTAGAACAAATAATAAAGTTGAAGCTTTCATATATAAGTCCATGCAACTTGAAGATATACTCATAAGTGAAATAAACCAGACCCACATGTGTAAATATTGTAGTCTCCCTTGTGAAGTAACTCAAAAGAGGAAATGAAAACGGAAAGGTATAACATAGTTAAATGCAAAGTGAAAACTTAAGAATTAAATAACAAAGAGAGCAAGGAGAAAAGTTAGGAAACTTGCAGGGCAAAACCATACTTTTGTATACACAAGATGGTGAAATCAATGTTCCTAAGAATATTCATCAAGTTTTTCAAACTAGCAGTTAATTTGTAGATTTCTCACCCTGACTAGCTATATATGCTGATATCTATTAAGTAAGGAACCACGCTGAGTATGGCAATGTGTAATTCTAAAACCATGGTTGGAATACCTGCCATTCTGGTCTGATAAATACATACTACTTCTAATATCATATTAGTTATTGCTATACTGTCTCTCAGATAATTAAAAAAAAGGTAATAAGAGAGACTAGGAGAAGCCGGGCGTGGTGGCTCACACTTGTAATCCCAGCACTCGGGAGACTGAGGCAGGAGGATCGGTGCGAGTTCGAGACCAGCCTGGGCTACAAAAAGTGAGCTCAAGGCCAGCCTGAACTGCACAGTGAGACCCTGTCTCAAAAAGACAAAAAAAAAAAGAGACTAGGAGACAAGAAAAAAAAATCCACAGGATTGTTTTACTACAATGTTGTATATGGTTTGATTTCTATAATTCCTGTGTTAAAATGTGTAATTATTTTTTGCACATTCTATAGGTGTTGTATGTTATGAGTTGGTGCTAAAAGATACGACAAGAAGGCCTGATGAATTTAGCTCAGAGGTCTCACTGAGACTTATCTCTCTTGAAGTGAGCCACGACCTTCAAAAGTATCTCACAAGGGCCAAGGAATGTGCTCACGTGCATAATCACTTTAGTAAAGAAAGTCTACAATTTCTGACCTCCTTTTGCTCAATGCTAGGTTCACACAAATACTAATTTAAAATATTTCAAGCAGGAGAGGAGACAACAAACAGAAAGCCTTCAGGGTAAGCTGTTATCTTCCTCCTTGAATTTCAGCTTTCTGGAATTACCAAGTATCAGACCGCAGCTGTCCCAGGGCTTTATTTATTGCTCTTTGCCAAAGACAGGGTCTCGCTATGCAGTTGAGGCTGGCCTTGAGCTCACTTTTGTAGCCCAGGCTGGTCTCGAACTCACACCAATCCTCCTGCCTCAGCCTCCCAAGTGCTGGGATTACAGGCGTACACCACCACGACCGGCAAGACGCTAATTTCTTATATCTACATAAAGGGATGTAAGGTTTAGAATATCAGTGATGGTTGGAAAATTCGTGTTCCTTGTTATGTCTAAGACATTTGATATTCAGCAAGATAGTGATGTTAAGCTCAACTGTCTATATTATAGGGTAATAATATCATTAAGCTTCTTTTCTGGATGGTTAATAACTTAAGTATGCAGACCAAAAAATTAGAGAAAAAGAAGGGCTACATGGAGAGCCAATATTTTGGCCCTAGCCCTTCAAGGTCAGTGAGGACTCAGGCCATAAAAGAACTTGTACTATAATATCCTATATCTCAGTGGTGTCCCAAATTTTCTGTTCAAGGAGCTTATGTGCTACAGAGGACAGTGATTGATGATGAAAAGTGTGCCTAATGAGAATCACCTAGAGAGAAAACATTTCGTAATGATTTCACAGAGAGCAAATTGGTGAAGCAAGAGCCATGACACATGATGAAAGATCTGCTGTACATGGCTTCAGGTTAAATCCTGAGGGGATTTGAATTACCTTGTCAGATACAGAAGTTGCATGTTTTGTTATATACGTCTTGCTTTAACTTGACCTTAACCATCCAGCAGGAAAGTTTAACCATGAGATATAAAATATAAAGTCATTTTAATATGCTGAGGCATGAAATACTCAAATCAATAACTTCTGACATTGCCAATTCTACTGATAAGCTACTAGTATTATGGACTATTGGACTATATTGTGTTGTTTTGCTGAATTCATGCACCTACAATATTTGAATGACAATGGAACTCCCATCCCTGACAAAACAAAACAAAACAAAACAAAAGGGGGTATATATGGGACACCATCTTGTTGTGAAAAAACAGGATGCATATACAGCTACTTTCTCTTAGTTCAGTGACAAGAAAGACTTGTACTGTCTTAGTTACTCTGCCCTTGCTGCTGGGACAAATACCCAACACTCAAAATAAGGGAAGGAAAGGTTTATTTAGCTCAGTTAGTGGAAGTTTGAGTCCATCATCAGCTGGCTCCAAGGCAGAGTTGCACGTAGCAGAGATCAACCTTTCATGGTGGCTGTTAAGAGCAGGAGTTCAGGGAGAGCTAGCTGTACCTGAAGCAGCTAACTTCTCTGCCTACCTTACATTGAAATGCAAATCACCTGGCCCAGGGCAGGTGCTGCACCATTTAAGTAGCAATCAATTACAAATTACAGAAGCCACTCCAAGATTGCATGAGGCTTTGGGGGCACACGTATGCAGGAACCAAAACATGTACTAATAGTTTTTAGACAAGGTATCATGTCTGCTTCTTTTACTCTGAGTAACTACTACTACTATAAAGACAAAAATATGCAATGTAGTAATTATTGTAACTGTCCTACTAAACTGTTTTGAAACTGTCTCATTGCTGTTTCTTTCTCATTAAAATTAATAAAATAAAAGAAACAAGAAAAGAAAAGATTTTAGAATTGTCCTGCCTGTACCTCTAAAACATTAAAATTACAGGTCTAAGCTATCATGTTGGTTTTTCTTTAGTTTTCAAAGGACATTTTATTTTTCTGATAATTTCAATATTAGAAACATGACAAGTACTTTATGATTCATTTGTATATATTTTGAAACTTCTATTTGTTCTTTCCTATCATTTACATAAACATAATCTATATTTTGGTCCTGGAAAATAAAAGTTAGTAAGATGAAAGGTTGATATCAGAAGGTCTTTTTTTCCTATTCATTTAAATAGACCTATAAATATTATATATCTTTTCTTGTGTGTACAAAGTAAATTAAGACTACTTCTAATATAATAGCCAGTTATTTTTCCACTATTTTGACTTTAAGTTGATCTAATTCCAGACATTGCAGTTGAGGATTTGTACAAAATAAACGTTTCTCAGATAAAAACTGTGAGATATAAAAATAGCTATTACAATCTAATCATAGCTTCTTTATTTTTTAAACACTAAAGCTAACATGCTGTTTTACATATAGTGTTAAATGTAGTACAATTTAATTTTCTTTAACATATAATTGTTTAGAGATATTATTCCAATTTAAGTATATTTTTCAGAACCAGTTAGTTAGCTTAGCGGACTAAAGTGTCAAGGACAGTGGCTTCATCCTAGGCAACACATGCCACCCCACGTCTGTCCTCAGGGTAGGCTGAGCCGGTCAGGTCAGAGTCCCGCAGTCTCAGGACAGTGGTGCCTGCCTGCAATTCCAGTGCTGTGGAGGCTGCAAGCAGGCGGATCACCACGAGACCAAGCTATATAGTGAGATCCTATAACAACTAAGTACATTAAAAATGAATTACTTAATTGATTAGTTGTTCAGAAATTCATAACACTATTTTCAGTAATTTGGTACAATTATAATATTTATATTATATAGTTATACATTATATGCTATGTAAGTGTATATTCTTATTATATAGAATAATATATATATTATCTGTGTATACATAATAATATATAATAGTATAGGTTATAATATAGTAATAGTATTACATTACATAATAGTGTGTATATACACTATTGTAGTACATATTATATATATTATATGTAATATGCCTAAGTATATATTAGCACAGAGAATTATATATCGTATATGTGACCTATAAGTTATATACATATGCTAATATGTTTTTCCTATACTTGATCTTGAACAAAAGACTAAGTGACTCTAACTGATAAAATCAAAGGGTATTTACTATTCAAATCTTTTCATTACAATACAATGCTAATGAAAATAATAATATTGAGCATATCAAAGTTATATACTTAAATTATATAGTTATGTTATATTTTCTATAGCTTCTAAGTTTGATACAAATAGCTATTTCCAGCACTATTCCATATTAAGCATTGACACATGAATTCCAAATGGATTTTCATTATAAAAATGCGTGATGAATTTTTGGACACTGATCAAAAAGAAGAGAGAAATTCCCAGATACATAGTTTCATATAATCACATATGAAATTTAAGAACAATGGGAAACAGCTCCAGAGACTTGCTGCAGGGTGTTGAGGAAGCCCTCATTTCAAAATATATTTCTCCATTTCTGGAGATCAGTTTGCCACAGTGATATATGCATGCAATCACCCAACATTTGCAATTCTCTGCCTGAATTAGTTCTACAGTTTTATGTCAAAGTGTGATAGTTCATGCTAGCGGCTGCAGTGGACATAGAGGAACATGGTGAGATGTTGTTGAATCAATGCATAATTACTGTAATATCAGAGGAATGTATTTTTAGATGATAGTTGGATTGCTGTAGGGAAACATGACTTCTATCAGGGATAAAATGTAACTCATAAAATGTTAATAGGCAGCTTCTACCTCTATAGGTGGACTCTATACTTAGGTTATTTAGGAAGACAAAAGAGAGAGAAGCTATACCAAGAAAGAGAGCAATGCCAAGAAACATAATTGCCATAAGAATTTATCAGAAAAAGTTAACAAAACAAGGAGAAAACCAGAATCCTCAAAGAGCAGGCAAAACATCAACCTTACCCTCATGTAGTAAAATACAAAGGAAATAAGGGGTAGCCACCTAAGGACTCTTAATATGTAGCACACACACACACACACACACACACACACTTATATGTTCTCACATTAGCATTGCTGTATTATTTTATCAGATACACACGTGTTCCCTTTACTTTAGCTCTAAGCAACCTTTCTTTAAGGCTTCCCCACCAACACTTATCATATAGGAGCAGGAAGAAATCAAACGGCCAGAAAAAAATATAGAGAAAGTTTCAAAGTTAGGATCAAAGAAAGCCAGAGAGCCAGACAGATAGCAACGTGTTATTCTAGGTGGTCACATGGGGGATGGGAAACTTGACTCCTAAATCTGATGTCCCCTACTACCCTAGAAGAGCTATCTTTTTTTTCTTTTTTTTTTTTTTGTACTTTTCTAAATAAACTATTTTCTTTATTTTAAACTTTCTATTCATTATTGAAGCTGAGAGCACAATCCTGGTAGCTCCTTGCTTGAGATAAGAAGGACTGTGACCATCCCACCCCACAATGATGTAGGCAATGCAGAGAGACAGTGGGGCGTACTCATGCCCAGGCATGAGAAATGTGCTCAGCGACATTAAGCAGAGGAGGAGAGAAAGGGGAGTGACGACCATCAGTGTTGGAGATCATTTTCTTCAGATGTTTATCTTCTAATTCACTGACAATTGCATGGTTCCGTGATCATACAAAGCAATATAAAATTATAGGCTTTAAATGGGCGAATTTTATGATACATCACAGTGATCTAAATAAAGATGTTTTCGGGGCCCGGCGGGATGGCTCAGTGGTCTAAAGCGTCTGCTTGGGGAAGCTTGGGTGGCTTCAGGGACTGCGGTTCGATCTCCGGCACCACATGCTGCGCCAGCCCTGCCCTCAGGGCAGGCTGAGCTGGCCATAATAATGAGTGAATGAACAAGCAAGGGTTCTGAAATAAGAAAAAATAAATAAAAATAAATTTAAAAAAATAAATAAATAAAGATGTTTTCAATATGCAATAAAGTAATTCTCTGGCACAATTCTATGAAATTCTTTGCAAGATGCATTTCCCTTTCAAGTGTGCTGTGATGCAGTGTGCCTAAAACAGTAGTTATTGGTATCATTTTCTACAAAGAAGAAAGAACAAACAGGAATAGTACATGGATATTTAACTTTACATTTGCAACAGGGTAGGTATAAAATGATCGGGTGGCTGGCAAAACAGCTCAGTGGTCTAAAGCACCTGCTTAGGTAAGCATTCAGGGACCACAGTTTGATCCCTGGCACCACATGCCATGCCAGCCCCATCTTCAGCATGGTCTGAGCCTACTACAAATTTTTTAAAATTAGTTAATTAATTAAATATCAGGTGCCATGTTCTGTATGTTCTATTACAACACTGGTACAAGGTGCAGGGCTCAAGTTGAACCTCAGGTGGTCTCTGGTGCTACTGTTCTGTGCCTCTGATTAATAAGTATCCTCAGTAGCAGATCTTGCCCATCTGTCCCAGCCACTCTGGCAAGCCTTAGCCTCCTACTATAATACTACAGTATCTGATGAGCACTTTTTCTTATAGTGTGTTTGTTTGTTTATTTGTTTATTTATTTATTCAGAACTTGGGATTGAACTCAGGACCTTGCACTTGCCAGGCAGGCACTTGATCTCCCCGGCCCTCTTCTTTATAGTTTATTGTAATGTTGTTTTTCTAGTTAAGTACATGACAGAAAGGGAAATAACTTCCAAAACAGTGTATTGATAAACTGATATCATTGGTTTAAACGTTTTGATATTTTTTTTACTAGATGTGGAGAATAAACCAAACCTTATTGATATAGTAGAATATTTTTTGAAGTGCTGAGTTAAAATTATAGTCTTTGTTTACCATATACTATCAATTTACTCAAATCTTTAGTATTAGCTATAAGATTTTACTTTTTCACCTGTAACTTGATTCATCTGCATAAAAATGAAGAGATTTTTCTAAATTTTCTTAAATGCTTTCAGTACATTAAATATTTCACTTTCTATAATTTTAATATTCCTCTTTTAGCAGCCAAAGTTGGTACTTACTCAATATGGTTTATAAACAAGTTGCAAATACGTGATAACATTTTTGCAAAAAAAGTTATGCATTCATTCGCATTACCCATGTATTTAATATTCACAACATTTTAGGGACAAACAATGATGCAACAAAGTAAAAGTAAGGTTGAATCACTTTCACATTAACTAGAGATCTCAGCAATTTTAAAGCTCTCCTAGTGACATAATTTCAAGAAGAGAGTTAAATTCCTCACATGTAGCACAGAGAAGTCTTATTCACTAACGATAGCTTTCCATAAGGGGTCCTTCCTTCCACATGGCATATACACAATTGGAAAAAAATAACAGATCAGGTTTTCGTTCAAGATGCATGATCTTCTGTCCAGATAATTGACAATTTAAATGAGATGTCTTTTCAAGTGACATTATTTATTTATGTGTTTATTTTATTTATTTATTTAGTGGTATCAAGAATCAAATTAAGGACCTTACACTTGCCAGGAAGGTGCTTACATAGCTGAGCTATATCCCCAGCCCAAATTAATAGATATCTTCATGTTATACTTCAAAACTTTGCAAAGATCCCAATTCATGCATTTGTACTTATTTCATATAAAAAGATATTGTTTAATGAGAGACATTCTACAGATGCTATTCAATAAATGAGTCTCAGAAATTTCTAACAGTGTATTTAGGTGGAGGTCTAGCTGAAAAGAACTTATTTTCTTTGGGTGTGGCGTGTGAGAGCTGTAGAGGGATTAAACAAATCACAGATTGGCTTCTTTAACTCCCTGCTTTTGTAGAATGTAGTAATTAAAACTGAGGATTAATTCATTTTCCATCTAGTGAAACTAAGCAGAAAATAAGTGAGAACAATTGATAGTTGGAAAGCAAAGATAACTGATATTTTAAATAGCTGAAGTAGGGTGTGGTGATTCATACCTATAATTCTAACACCGTGGAAAGCTGAGAAAAAATTAAAATCATTCAATTAGTCAGTCAGGGCTGGGAATGTAGCTACCTGCCAAGGTTCTGGATTCATTTCCCAGTACTGCTGAAAACAGAACAAAACAGCAACAGAAAGAAAACCAGAAGAGCTAGATAGTAGCTGAGTAAGACCAGTAACATTCCCATAGGAAAGCAAATTTGAATAGATATTTATACACAAGTATTATATTCATAAGAACTAAAGGAAGCTAGATAAAAACAATATCCCTTAATTTTGGTTGTAAGAAAAATACATGGAAGACTGCCTAAAGGAAAGAGGTGCTTGAGTCAACCCTCCTGAGTGCAAGTCATCTTGGAAATAAACTCCTCTGACTTAGGAAAGGGAGATGACCTTATCTCCACATCTTATATTTTGATCCTTGTTACAGGTGTGTCATTGTGAAAGCTGGTGTGGGGCACTGACCCTGCCTAAAGAGAAGTGCCTGCAGGCCAAGGCCCTGGATTTGACCGGCAGTCAGTGGGCCACATCCAGCAACGATTCTCCAGCTTTGGGAAGATTAGAGTAGGACAAGAGTCTACCTGTTGAGGAACAGCACGTGGAAATGGAAGCAGGAGCCCTCTTTGGGATGAAGTGCCAGGCCTATCATGGTGAAGCCCAACATGTGGAAAGGACTGATGTTTGCTGTCCTTTGCTGGAGTTCTCAGAATCCCCCAGAATCAGGAAGACAATGCCCTTGCAAAACGAATTTGAACATTGGCCTCCATCATGATCAGCCATTCTGTGACTCACACACCACAGCATGGGTAAATAGTCCAATTTCAAGAGATTAGTAGAGGGAAGTAAGCAAGGAAGTTTGCACTGCAATTCAATGCAGGCTAAGTAAAATCAGCAAAAGGAGGGCTCTTACAGCACCAGTCCTCACGAGAGCACTCAACAGAACACATCCCCTTGACATGCACTTAGCTTCAACTGGAAGGAGTTCTGTGTAGGATAGCATCAGGTGCGGCACGCCACACTTACACCAAAGCAAGGGGCATAGGACATGGGTCTCTTCCGTCCCTGTGCTAAGTTGGTCTCCTCAGGCCATGAGGTTCACACAGTCTTATAGTATGGGTCTGACTTTCTACCATGTCCTTCCCCAACTCACTGGAGGACAACAGGCACAGAACAGTGTGAGCAGAAAGACAACTAAGTGCCTAGATTTTGCAAAGGAACCTGGGGTTATTTCACCGTGTAAGTCTTACAGCTGGGTATAATATCCGGATGTGAATCACAGACTGTAGATAAAACCTCTGATCCACCCTAGATTCAGGCTGAGGCTTGGAGGCCAGGACTATCCTTTCAGGCTTGGGACATGTGGGAAGCGGCTGAGTTGGTGATGGATCTCACATGCAGGGCTAATGAAAGCCCAGCCTGAGAACACAAAGTGCCTGAGATGAGCCAGGTGAGCAAGGTCCTCTCTCCATTTAGTAGAGGGATTTCACTTGTTTCCAACCTCTTGCTAATTGTGTATATCAGTGTGCTGCGTTGGGCAGTTTTCTTTGTCCCATCAGGAGAGAGGCCATTAGCTGACCTCAGCTTTCAGCATTCTGACTCTCGTCTTCACTTCTTCATCCTCCACTGACTCCCGTCCTGGGAGTTACAGGAGCTATGCTGGACATGGCAGACAGGTGATTTGCTGTGTCCGCTAGTGCCGAACCCACACAACACAGAGCTGTACAGAACACAGAATGCAGTCAACTTGGGTTTCATGTGCCACCTACTGCTGACATACCAGAAGAAATACTAGGGTTGGAAAAAAGCAGTAGCTTTCCTACTAATTCAAAGTGTTTTGAAGTGGTCGTAAGAGCTGGGCCGAGAGCTCACTGGTCTATGTGCCTGCCTGGCAAGCGCAAGGACCTGGGTTCTACCGTGGTATTGCCAAAATCCTAGGGATGCTAAGCTGGCCACCGAGACCGAATTTGGTAGCACAGGTCTGTAATTCTAGTGCTGGGGAGGCTGAGACAGGAGGATCACTACGAATCCGAGTTGCACAGTAAAATGCTGCACCAAATTAATTAATTAACTAGTTAATGAAATTGATCATAATGGAACTAATAATGGGGAACAACTAGAGAATTTTAGGAAGTCATTTTAGCAATATTGCATGAACTTCAAGAAGACTCAGTGCTTTTCGTTTTCTTTCAGATGGTGAAATGACTTTTTGCAATCAAACATAAATTCTTCACTTAAAAATTACATTAAACAAAATAGAAAAAACAACAGCAATAAACACAAGAATAAGTTTAAAGACAGGTCATGTGAATATATGGATACAAACAACTCTAGTTCATCAGAAAATAGATATTTGAACTATTAGTGTTCAAAGGGAACTTGGGCATGTTACAGTTACGAAAAGCTATTTAAAAGGCTAATTCCTAAAAATACAAATACCCACATACAGAAAGACAAAATATCCCTAATACTTTTCAACCCAACTATGTACTTTCCAAGATATATTGTAACAGAACTCTTATAATTTAAAGAAAAAGGAACAATGCTTAAAGCAAAAAAGGAAAAAAAATTGAAAGACAAAAAACAAATGCAGAAGTCTGAATTTGCCTGACAGCAAACTTCTTAACAGAAATCTTACAGGTCAAACATGAAGGAAGAATATTTTGAGCCCGTCTTCCAGCTTTTGGTTTCGTTTGCTCTTCCTTTTCTAGTCGGTTTAGGTGCTGCATGTGAGCATTTATTTGTCCCCTTCTGTTTTCTTAGTGTGTGAATTCAGAGCTATAAATCAGAGCTATAAATTTTAGGGTATAGCAGTTTGGGCTGGCATTTGTTTTCATGGAGGACTATCTGCCATTATTCTGATGGATTTTCCTTTAAATATAATCTTTCTCTTTTCTTTAGCAACTTTTAGTATATTATTCTTCTGCTGGTTTTCTGGCATCTTGACTATTATATGTCTGGGTGTGTTTTTAACTGGATTGATGTTATTTGGAGTTCTGTATCCTTCAGTTACCTGAATGTCAAATTGTTTTCTCATATTTGGGAAGTTTTCTGCAATTACTCTTGCCCATATTCTTTTTATACCCTTTGTATTGACTCCTTTTTCACTGATTCCTATTAATCTCATGCTGTTCATTTTTGCATCATCTTGCAGATTTTGAATTATTTTACCTGCATTCCAGTTGTTTTTAAGAGATCCTTTCTTACCTTTTCAGTAGCTGCAACTGTGTCTTCAAGATCTGAAACTCTATCTTCACTTTTGTTCATATGGTGTTGCCAGCTTGTGACTCAGATGTTATTTTCTTGTATATGTCTTTGAAACTGTTCATTGTGATCTATTTATTTCCTATATTGCTCATTCTGGGAATCTATCACTTTTCTATTCTCCTCTAATTTTTTAACAGTGTATTCTTTAGTAGCATTTAAGTCTTATATTTATAAGCATTTAAGCATTATATTTATCCTTTCTCTACTTCAGAAATTATTTCTGCTCTGATCTCCTTTCTACCTTTATGAAGTCGTTCCCCTACTTTAGAAGCCTTTAATTTAGACATGTCTTCTCTATGTGAGAGGTTATTTCTGCCCTTGTTTCCTCTATACGTTTCTGCAGTTGTTTTTCCACTTCAAATTCTATTAATTCATGCATTTCTTTTTTATTTCTTTTCTTTTCTTTTTTTTTTTTTTTGTCTTTTTGAGTCAGTATCTCTGATCTGAGTTCCTCTGTACACTTTTCCACGTGTCTGTCTACCTCAGATGCTACCAATTCAGAGATTTCAGCTTCATGATTCCTGTTTTCTTCCATGGTAGAGTGTCCTATATTTGTTCTGGGTGGGCTTGGTATCTGAGATTGCATCTTGCTCCATTTCTTTGTCATTTTGGATTCCAGTGACCTCTGCACTTTGCTGAAGTTATGCCATTAGCAACTATTGAAATTTGGGTCTGGATCAAACAATCTAGATCCTATCCAGATGTGCTTGGCTGGGTCTGGCTGCTGTGCTCAGCTTCTTCCTGCTGTATGTTTTGGAAGAGAGCCCAGTATGCTTCTCTGGGAAGATGCTCAGCTCCTGGATTATCTCGTAGGGTTGACCCAAAGCTTCTCTGCAGGAAATTTTGCTGCAGGGTTCCACAGCAGATGCTGGAGCTGGTCCCTGGGCAAGGAAGAAGCTCCAGTGGTGGAGGGTGTAGGCCTAGTGTTCCTGCCTATATTCCCACCAGTAACAGGCTTTGGGCAGGAGCAGAGTTCAGATGGTGGTTTGAGGGTGCACACAGGCCACGAGGTCCTTTCTGAGTGCTGACTTGGTTGGCTGGGGTGGTGGGTGAGTTCAGAATTACCTGTAGGCAGCACATGCAGGTGGAGAGGTCCTACCTGGGTACCTGCCGGATCCAAAAATGAAGAAATTCTTAAGAAAATAAAATGGAAGCATAAAATGTCTGAAAAACAAAGAATGTGACCAAGGCAACATTTAAGGGCATTGTAGTAATGAATCTTTACATCAAAAAGGAGAAAGATTTCAAAGAAACTACCTGTTATTGCACTCTAGGGAAACAGAAAAAGAAGAACATAATACAGTAAGCCCTATAGTAACTAGGAAGAATAAAAATGAATAAAGCATAAAGCAGAAAATTGGATTAAGTTTTGATGACATAGCTAGGCAGACTGAGCACCTGCTTAGGCAGGTGCGAGGGCCAGGGTTTGATTCCTGGCACCACATATCATGTAGGCCCCACACCCCCAGGTGCACTGTGCTTGCTCCTGAGTCAGGATGTGGTGGCACAGGCCAGCAATCCCATTGCTGAGGAGACTGAAAATAAGAGGATCAATGTGAGATCAAGGGCTGGGGAGATGGCTCAGTAGAATAAGTGTCTGCCTGGCAAGTGCAAGGTCCTGAGTTCAATCCCCGGTACCATAGAAAAAGAAAAAGAAAAAAAAAAATATGAGATCAAGCTGTGTAGTGAGACCCTACACAAAATACAAAAAAAAAAAAAGAAAGAAAGAAAGAAAGAGAGAGAGAGAGAGAGAGAGAGAGAGAGAGAGAAAAAAAGAGAGAGAAAAAAAAAAAAAAAAAAAAAAAAAAAAAAAAAAAAAAAAAAAAAAAAAAAAAAAAAAAAAAAAAAAAAAAAAAAAAAAAAAAAAAAAAAAAAAAAAAAAAAAAAAAAAAAAAAAAAAAAAAAAAAAAAAAGAAAGAGAGAGAGAGAGAGAGAGAGAGAGAGAGAGAGAGAGAAAGAGAGAGAGAAGAAAGAAAGAAAGAAAGAAAGAAAGAAAGAAAGAAAGAAAGAAAGAGAAAAAGAAAAGAAAATAGGTCTAAGACAGTGAAAAGGAAAAAAAAAAATGAAAGAGCTAACTTTTCTAATAGGGAAGAAACCCACTGGGAAGAGAATCTTTTCCAAAATAAGAATAAGTGGAGGAACACAAGTAAATAAAATTGGACATTATGCAAATTACAACTGTTATGATCAAAATAGGCTTATTGGTGTTTTTAGCAAGCATTTTGAGTAATATACATAACCTAGAATAAATTGACAAACTGCTTGATACATATACATTTTATACATAAACATCATGTACAAAATACAGACAACACAAAATCAAACTGCTGATGGCAAATTTATATATATACAATTATATATAAAATTTTACAAGGACAAAATAGACTACATTTACTAATATTTCAGTTTTGAATTATTTTATGGAAAAATTTTCTAATGTATTGGGCAGAGGGTCTCACTATGCAGCTCAGACTTGCAATCACTCAATACAGGGATCTTCCTGTATCAGCCTCCTCAGAGCTGGGATTACAGGTGAGTGTCACCACAGCCGAACTCAGTGGCTGAGCACCTGGAGGTGGGGCTGGAGTAGCATGTGGTGCTGAGGTCGGAACCCCTGTCCCTGCGCTTGCGTAAGCAAGTGCTTAGTCTGCTGAGCTAGTCTCACAGGCCCTTTAATAACAATTTGAAAAGACAAAAATCTAAAATACTTTGAAAAATCCTGTCAAATATGTCCTTGTACAAGTTTTTCTTTTGACATTAGATGTTCTGAATGGGTACTCTTTTTCTCTAAATCTCAATTTTTCTATTGTCTTTTGATTTAGTATATAATTTACTTTATCCCAATTTTGTATTTATTGAGTTCAACTTTATGTTTCTCAGGTCAAGATATTCTTGTCAGGTAAAAGCAATTTACATAATATGTTGGGCATATAAACAATTTATACTTAATATTATTAGTGATATGACAAGCTCAGTAGTTTCTGTCATCTGACAGTTATGTTGAATCAAATAGATCTAAACATATTATAAAGCTCTGTATACTATTTAAAATGAGGTCCTCAAGAAAAATGTAAGATGTATTCCTTTACTAAGAAATATAAAACATACATATAACGATGAAAATTTTAATTCTATAGCAAATAATCAACCTTAAAGCCATAAATACTTATCTATGATATGTATAATATATATGTTAATATCAAAGAATGCTGATGTATGTGAACAGAATACATGCAAGGTTTTACCACCTCTGAAGAGGATTTCATTAGTGTACTATGCAGACAATTTGCATTTTTATTGGTAATAAATGCCTCCACTGGACACCCTGTAATTCATGATGGACAGAAATGATACTGCCTTGGCAATCAAATGTGGAGCAGTGATATAAAAAGACCACTTAAGACAATAACTAAACACATGTTATTTTACTAAAGGACAAAGAGGAGAACCATAAAGATGTGTATAAATATTTCAAGTGGCCAAGAAATAATATGCAAAACTGTGGATATATTCTTTTTGAGTATATAAATGATGTGTATTTCTGCAATGGAGTTTTATATCGCAATGGGGGAAATGGAGAAAGGATTCATGGCACAGTGACAAATGCACCAAAGAAAATATTCAATGAAAGAAACAGACACAAAAGCTCTCATATATGCTTTAATTTATACAAAATATTCAGAGGATATAAATGCACTTAGAGAGAAAGCAGAAGTGTTTTATACATTTTAAGATATTTTAAGATTCATGGCTACCCTAGGCAGACGTCATTATCTTTGTGTTTTTATTGCTGAAGTTCAGCCATGTTAAATAATTTATATGGCTCCATATAATTTATTAAGAGAAATTCCATATTCCAACCTATAGATGTCCTATTTTGCATAGTCTATGCCCTAGCAGGAACACTATGTTTTTTACACACTCCACTAGGTTAGTGCTATGAAAAGAAGGAGGGAAGAAGGAAGCCTATTTTTTGGTGGGACCAGAGTTTGAACCCATGACCTTGCACTTCTCAGGCAGGCACTTTTACCATGGAGCTGTCTCCCTGGCCCCAAGAAGGAAGCCATTTGTGGAAGGAGAGCACATACAACTTTGGTTAACACCCAAAAATATGAAACTGAGAAAATATAAGCAAATTCCCCTTATAGTAAGTTAGAATTCTCATCCACAAACCTAACAAATAAAAAAAAGTTAAAACAGAAATATATATATGTAATAAATATTACATATATATAAATTTACATAAATAAATATTACATATATATAAATTTTTTGACATAGGATTTGGCTATGATGCAATTTGGACTGGCCTTGTGCTCATTTTTGTTGCCCCAAGACTGGTCTTCAACTTGAATGTAAGAGTTTCTTCTTTTTTAAAATAATGTACCTAGTACAGGCTCTACAGGGTCTCACTACACAGACCGACTTCTAGTGATCCTTCTGTTTTCAGCCTCTCAAGTGTTGAAATTACAGGTGTGTGCCACCACGCCCATTCTCAATGGCTGTCTCAGGGCAATTTGGGGGGGCAACACAATAGGACACGGAATCAAACCGCAGTTCCTAAGCGTACCTAAGCAGGCACTTTAGTCCTCTGAGCAATCTGGCTGGCCCAAGAGCTTATTCTTTAGATTCCAAAGGAGGACAGAATCATGATGGATAAAAGCAAGTCTCGCAGTTTAGTTTTGATATGAAAATTTATATTTATATGACTAACAAAAGGCAGTAAATAAAATATAGTTCATTATCTTAACAATCACAACTCTAGAAAGAAAATAAAGAACTCAGTAGTTATTGATGATCTCTGATCTCATGAATGAGAAAACATTTTCTATCTTTTCTTTAATATAGTATTGAATATTTAAAAAGTAGAAGGGAAAGAAAAAAAATAAAGAAGCAAAAGGGATGAAAGAAGAAAGGGTGTTGAATATATTTCTAATATAGTGAATTTCTTGTTTCTTGTGCACATATAGCTTCATACGCCCAGGCCCAGACAACCTAGCAGTTGTGCTTTTGCGGATAAGTTTTAAAAGTAATGTTTTAATTGCAACCTTCTCTCTGTGGTATTCACACCATCAAATAGTTCCTAGATTTCAAAGCCATGTCTACTCTGCCACTATATAAAATGTGCAGTCAACAGACCCCATTTGTCAGGTATACATGTATTTGGAGATTTTATGATCCATTGAGTGATAAAACTCAAAAGTGTAGGCAAAGCTTAAATATATTCACCATATTCATGTTTCAGATTGTGACATAATTAAGCAAATGAATCAGGCTAGAATGCAAATGTCATTTCATAGATGCACAGAACATAGAGAGAGATAGGCATATGAGCAATGTTCTAATTCATAGAGGAAAAGAATGATCTGCTGAAAGTAGATGTTTTAATTGAGAAAGAATGAAGGAAGAAACACACAGAAGTGAGAAATTACACTATTCAGTATATGGATTGCATATAGCCATGGGTTATAAGATTGTATGCAACTAAAAATTAATCTACAGGGAGAAAATGTGACAAAGTTTTGTACACTAAGCTGTTTGAACTTTAAACTGTGCCTCGGGAAGGCACTCAGAGCTTTGAGTGGAGGAGTTTCTTGATTAAATCTGCTTTTTAGAAAGGTCATTCCAGACTTAGTGTAGAAAATAGATTACACCAGAGGCAACTGGGTTAGAAAATAGTTCTCAGGTATTTGTCAGGGAATTCCCATGGCAAGAGAGTCTGAACCCAGGGGGTTATAGCCAATGGGGGACACAAAAAAAAATGTGTCGAATAATAAGTGACACAAATAGCATCATTCATTGTGGCCCAATAGGCCTACATAACAGACAGACTAATCAACAGATCCGCTGACTCCAGAAGTCAAACTTGTGGAAGAATAGCAAGTCAGTCACTAAGACAGGGAATGGCATGTAAAAATATAATTTCACACAAAGGGTCAAAAAGTTGGATATATGACATAGTTGTGACTTTAAGCTATTGATGGAATATTCCAACTGTTTATGATTAGATATGTAGACAGAGTTGCTGAATGTTTTCCTAGAGACAAATATTGTTCATGCCACACTAATTCTATTACACTGTAAGTCAACTGACTGGTTAATTTTTTTATATAATTTTTAATTTTATTTATTACTTTTATTCTTGTTTCAGAACCTTTGTTTATTTATTCACTCATTTTTATGGCTGGCTCAGCCCGTCCTGAGGGCAGGGCTGGCACAGCACGTGGTGTCAGGGATCAAACCGTGGTCCCTGAAGCTGTCCAAGCTTCCTCAAGCTGGTGCTTTAGACCACTGAGCCATCCCGACGGCCCCTGACTGGGTAATTTTTGAATGAAATAATTTTTCCTAAACATAAAACAAAGTGTTCTTTTTTTTTTTTCTTTTGTTATGGCTTACTAATGACATTAGGCTCATAAATCACATGTGGTTGAGGAGAATTTTATAACCTAGTTGCAAAGATACTACAATAACAATATTATCTTTAAAAGACTATTACTGGATTGAACAGATAAAATTATTTTAAGGAAATAAGAATGCATGTGGTAGGGCAATATCTAGAAAGTGTGTTGTCCTAGGAGCTGGGAGGAAAGATTCTCAGAAAAGATCCCAGGAGGACCAGGGCTATGGCTGAGAGGCACAAGTGCGTGCCTGGCAAGGGAAAGGTCCCAAGTTTAATCCCTCACAAAAAAAAAAAAAAAAAGTCACAGTAACAATAGTAAATATTTGGACAGTTACTTAATATAATTTAAGACAATGAGAAAGTGGCTTTTCTATGTGCTAATATGAAATAAATTCAGGAAGGAGTGCAGGGTTTTGGTTGTATTTTTGGTTTTTATTTTGTAATGCAACATGCCAACCTACTAGATGTGCTACCTAAGAAACATGCTTAGTGTTAAATACAGTGCTCTAAGCTGAGGCAGGGCAGAATGAATGCTCAGATTGTGTGTGAGTGTGTGTGAGTGTGGTGTGTGTGTGTGTGTGTGTGTGTGTGTGTGTGTGTGTGTGTGTGAACAGACAGGGCTCTGAGGGTATAAAAAACTCAGTTCAATTTCCATCTCTTCTGTTTTCCAGCTGTGTGAACGTGAGCAGAGCTGAAATTTCCTACTTAGTAAAGTTGACGAAATATTGCATGTTCTTGGAGAAGTTTGAGCTTTAAAGGAAATAACAACTATAAAGCATTCAGAAGAGTCCTGAAAACTTAGTAGGTGCTGAATAAAAGGAAGCCAACTTTATCACCAACATTTATAACTTTCTTGCTTATATACATCTAGTGAAAATTAAATCTGAATACCCATCTAGTCATTCATGGGTTGTGATTATCTCTGTGAAGAGAGGAAAATAAGCAGCACTAGTTTGTACTACAAATATTCTATGATATGTACCACTTGAGACACAAATTCTCTTTAACCAAAAGAATATAAACCTTCAGATAGATAATTTGAAAATACTCAGAGTGCAGGATTCAGCCATGAATAGGTAAAAAAAAAAAAAAAAAAAAAAAAAAAAAAAAAAAAAGTTTCTTCTTTCCTAGCCTCTTGTTTCCTTCATTATCTCACTTTTAACTGAATATGCCATCTTGCTCAATCCACCAGAACTGCCTGCTCTACCTTTGAACCTCTTGTCAGATTTCAAAGGAAGAATTTTCCTTGTTCTAAAGAAAGAGCCATCGCTGGTCCTGGTATTTCTCATAGTGTCTTCACAATTCTTCCTAACAGATTTCTTATAATCTGATAACAACGTTTTTTTAAAAAAAGATCTTGCAAAGATCACCTAAATGTTTATGTTCAAGAAATCCGAGTCTTACTATTATACAAAGGGAAAATGTGTGTTTTACAGGTCTATCTTACATACAATTATGTACAACAAGCCACAGTTACATATGAGCAATCAATTCAGATCTAATAAATCCAAGGGTCTAACCTGCTTTCTTTTAGTCTAGATTAAACCTTGCTGATTCTCATTTGAGCACTTTTATTCTTTTACCCGGCTGTTGGGATGTGGTGCTCTTAAAATGGAATCCTTATTTTTATTTTGGAAAAAATTGCTATAGTATCAATTTATGAGGTGGACCAAAGTTCACTGTAAATACAGTCTTTCTCATTGCCTTGCTAAACCATTTTGCTCCCTCTTCTGTAGTCTGCGGAAGCCCTGCGGCCAGTTCCATTATAATCCGGCAGTAGTGCTCTCTGTGGACTGCTCAGCACCTCTGCTTTGACCTGAACAGCATGCCTTCCTGACTTATACTCTCTGCTATTTTTTTCGAGCATGCAGCAGCACTAGGAAATCTTTTATCCTGCGTTCCATGTATATCTCCCTGATTAGGAGACAAGCTTAAAGTGGACTTGGCATTTGGGCAGAAATATGAAAACATGATATCTATTGCACAGTGCTTTAAATTTCCTGCTTAGCTACCCAGTGATATATGCTTTCCTCTTTGGCGATCTTTAACACAATATTGAATGTGGACTGCAGAAAGTAAGTGATGAATTACTTTTAACAGACGCAAAGCAAGACAATTTAAAATGAACATAGTGCAGAAAGTAACCCACCATTTAAAAATTGCAGGATATATTTTAAGTATTTGGAACATTAAAGTTATGTAACTTTTCCTACTTGTTTACAAATGCTTTAAATGTGTCTTCTAGCCCAAGCAGCAATACAATGTTTAATTCACCATTTAACCTTTCAAATTAAGAGTAAAACTAGCGCTGTCAATGCCTCACCACACAGCCACGGAAGGAAGAGGCAGCTACATCACGGAACCTGTAAGTATTCTGACTTGCCAGCATCGTTATCTTTCCCTCAGTACAGTCTCTCTAGGGTCTCACTACGGAGGTCACACACGTAGTGATCCTCCTGTTTTGCAGCTCCCGAGTGCTGGAAGTATGGGTGTGCGTCAGCACACAGTCTCTGTAGCCCTCTCCGCACACTCCACTTGGGGCAGGCACCGCAAACCCGGGACTGAACACCCAGTCCCGGCCCCTGCCTAAGCGGCTGCTTTAGTCCACTGAACTATCTGGCCAACCCCAGCATGAACTTTAATAACTTCAATTCTCCCATTATTTTCCTTCCTGGTTAATGGTTCCTAAATGTTTTCTCTGCTTTTTTTAAACATTGATTCTTCTGATGATTTAATTATGTGTTTATATTGTTAAAGTTTTCAGAGCCGGGCGTGGTGGCTCACCCCTGTAATCCCAGCACTCGGGAGGCTGAGGCAGGAGGATCGGTGTGAGTTCGAGACCAGCCAGGGCTACAAAACTGAGCTCAGGACCAGCCTCAACTGCATAGTGAGACCCTGTCTCAAAAAGACAAAAAATAAAATAAAATAAAATAAATTAAAAAAAAAATAAAATAAAGTTTTCAAGTTGTTTAGCTGAAATTATATTAAACTTCATCTCAAATGAAACTATTTCAAGGGATTATTTTCAGGCAATGTAGATTTTGACTCTGAAAAAGTACAGTACCAGTCAAAGCAATGTAACCCCCAGTGATATCTCCAAGTTGTGTGTTTAATTAGAGTTGAAATTCTTCCCTGTATGCAGAAATATTAAGATGATACCATGGTTGCAAGTGTTAAGCGCTGCCCCCTGAGGAACATTTGGCGACGAGGACCTGCATCCACCTCAGTGGGGTTTATCCTACCCAGACACAGATCTTCACAAATGTCCTACTCTGAGGTGTAAGGATTTGCGAAAGCGCATAAGCAATGTCTACCCTCAGAACACAGGTTACCGAAATGAAGGGCGTGAAGCATTTTTGTTGAAGTCCCTCTGAAGCATAACAAATTATTCTAATATTCAAAAGTTTCACCTGAATTCTCTGTGTTGCAAAATCAATTCAACTTATTTCATGTTGCATATGGAAAATTTGACACAATACGGGAAGGAGGTGCAGCTCAGAGTGAAGAACTTGAGTTCCACTTCCAGCACTGCAAATAAACAAACAAAAAAGAAAGAGCACCGTTGTTCGCTGGTGGACTTTAACTCCGTTGTATTAATCCTGGAAGAGTCATTGCTAGCTTTCCATTCACAGATTTTAAAATATAAAAATATTTTTGGATTATTTTTCACTCTAGATGAGATGTTCTCAAGAAAGAAAATCCAATGAGAATAAAGACAAGATGTGTGGAAGAATATAAGGTAATAATTCAATAACATTACAACTAATTTATAAATTTAGAAGATCAAGCAGTTTGATCCCTGGTGTGGCATAGCTGCCCCACCCCAGGGTGTACTGAGATGGCTACTGAGACTGGGTGTGATGATGCACACCTATAATCCCCTACAATCCCAGCACTTGGGAGCCTGACCTTGGCAGCATAGACCTTGTTTATGCTCTGAATGTTGCATCTCAGGGAACCAATGCAGTGCTTTCATGTGATCCAATTTATTTTACTTATGGATACAGTCTCAAGTTGCATCCATTCATCTGTATAACTCTCAAGTTTATCATTCTTTATGGCTAACTAGCACTCCATGGTATAAAAATATCATATCTTTTCTACCCATTGTCAGTTGATGGATATTTGTGATATTTCCCAGATTTAGCTATTATAAATAGTGCTATTATAAACACGGAAGCACATATTGCTGTGATTTTGAACTCTTCTAGGAAAATACTCAGAATAGCTGGTTCAAATGGAACCTCTAACCCTAATTCATTGAGAAATGTTAACACTAATTTCTACAGTGGTTGTACCAGGCTACCCCCCGCCCCCACTAACAGTGGAGAAGAGTCCCTTTTTCATCACAATCCCAACAGTATTTGTTATTGGTTTTTTCCTTCCTTCCTTCCTTCCTTCCTTCCTTCCTTCCTTCCTTCCTTCCTTTCTTTCTTCCTACAGGGCCTCACTACACAGACCATACTCATAGTGAGCCTCTGTTTCCAGTCTCTGAAACTCTGGAATTGCAGGCATGTTCCATTACGCCCAGTTTCAGTTGCCTGGGGCATGGGGTTGGCACACTGAGGATGAACTCTGGACCCTGAACCTGCCTAAGCAGGCATTTTGGTCCACTGAGCTGTCTGGCTGGTCCCTACTATTCATTGATTTCTTGATGATAAGCATTCTTTCTAAAGTGAGATGGAATCTCAGGGTTATTTTTTTTTTTAATTTATGTTTCTCTAGTAACCAAAGATATTGAACATTTCATTATATATCCATTTGCCATTTGTATTTCTTCATCTGAGAAGCATGGGTTTATCTCAGATGCCAATTTTTTGATTGGGTCTCTGAATTTGAGGTGTCTAACTTTTTGAATTTTTCATATGTTCTAGGTAGAAATTCTTATAGTGTTAAGATTTTTCCCATTTGATGGGTTATTTGTTCACTTTGTTGGTGATTTCCTTAGATGTGCAGAACCTTTTTAGTCAGATGAGATCCAAGTTGTTGACTCTTTGAAGTATTTCCCATGCAATTTGTGTTTTGGTAATGGACTCTCTGCCTATCCTTATGTCTTCAAGATTTATACCTACGTTCTCTTCTAGTGGAATCAGTGTGTCTGCCTTAATACTTAGATCTTCGATCTGTTTTTACTTCAATTTAGTGCATAATGTTAGACATCAGTCTAGCTTCCGTTTCTGGCACATGGAAGAGCAGTATTTCTAGCACTGTTTATGATAGAAGCTATCTTTCTTCCAGTGAATATGTTTGGCCCTTTTGTCAAAGATAAGGTGGCTGCATATGGCTGCAATTGTGTCTTCATCTTCTGCTGTGTGCCTTGATCTGCTTTTTGTCAGTACCATTCTGATTTGTTCACAGTATCTTTGTACTACAATTACAAGTAACCAATTGAGATGCCTCTAGCTTGTGTTTGTTGCCCAGAATTGCCTTTGCTATTGTAAGTGTCTTACATTTCTAAATGAATTTTGGGGATGTTTTCTAAGGTGTATTCTCTGAGAAATTACTGTAAATTAAGATACCAATGCAAACTTTTAAATGTGAAAGAATCACATTTTTATATATGAAACAATATTATACAATCATATGGTGTCTCTTTTATAAAGGTGTGAGTGTTAAGAATATGTATTAGTATTTTCTCTCTGTCTCTTTCTTTCTTTCTGTGTTTTTTCTCTCTCTTCCTCTCTTTCTTCTTCTTCTTCTTCTTCTTCTTCTTCTTCTTCTTCTTCTTCTTCTTCTTCTTCTCTTCTTCTTCTTTCTTTCTTTTTAATTTTCTTTTTTTGTATTTAGTACAGGGTCTCACTACACAGATCGTACTCATCGTGAGCCTCTGCTTTCAGCCTCCCAAACTCTAGAATTGCAGGTGCTTTCCACTATACCCACTCTCAGTAGCCTTCTCAGCACGGCCTGGGGGTTGAGGCCAGCACACTGGGGATGAACCCTGTACCCTGTGCCTGTCTAAGCAGGCATTTTAGTCTGCTCAGCTATCTGGCATTCAAACCAAGGAAAAACCATTACCAGAGATTTAGATGATCTTATTTATACATAGAATCTAAAAACAGCAGAATCCACAGGAGAAAACAGTGACAGTCCTGGATGGTGGAGAGAGAATGGCAGCAAGGTGATGGATAATTACTACGCAAACCTATAGTTTATATATATATATATATATATATATATATATATATATATATATCGATATATATATATCGAATAAGTTTCAGTAAGGTAATGCATGGGTTAATTGGCTTGATTTAATTACTCCTAATCAATTGTATAGAGCAAAACATTACATTGTATTCCATAGAGATAGTTTAATTATTAATATTTCAATTTCAATGGTAGTAGTACAATTATTATCTTTATGTGAATTAAAAACAAACACCTTAGTAATGGTATTTCCATCAAATTAGAAATAATGTATTTTATTAATAGGAAATTCATAATACAGATGAGCAATTAATAGAAGACAAGTATAATAGAAAAATTAAAAAATATATATCAAAGGAAAAATATAGTTGACCTTTCAAGTCCCTACAAGATGCTATGATGACAACTGCAAGGTTGCTACATGGTTAATAAAATAATTGATTTTTAGACCAAAGTAGAAGCTGCATTAAAGATAACTGAAGGAATAGCACCCACTAGTCAGAGACATGTAAAGATAAAAGAAAACCCAGATCATAATAATCATAGTCATTGTCTTACAGTACATTACACAGGTTAAAACCCCAATTGTTGTACAAAATAAAGTGTGGACATACAGTCAATAGCCAACCAATCAATCAACAAATAAGCATTTATTAAAGTTAATAATCAGGAACCAAAACATGATAAAGTTGTTTAAAAGAACTAAAACTTGTGAAAAGAAAAGAAAATGCTGGCTACCACACTACTAACTTTTATGGTATGTTAAATAACTATGTAAATGTTGTGATTTTGCTGTTATTCTCGGAAACACAAGCTAAAATAAAATTAACCCAAAACTTTTAGTATCTGATATTTAATACAGTAGTGCACAGCAAACTGAATAGTAAGTGAATTGCAAGAGACTACTACTTAACAATGTCTGTTTCTTACACACATTCCAGCCGAATCTTAAAGTTTGGAATAAATTTTCTTAACAATTACATGTGAATCACCATGTAATAACTTCTATGGATCAAAACTCTTTAGAAGTAGGCTAGTAATAATAGTTCATCAGTAAAAATAAAATGTGTATCCATGTTCATCTTTAATTTGTAGGTCAGGTATTTTGGGCTGATATAGACTTTGGTCTGGAAATAGGTCCTGAACTTACTAATATTTGAGTTTCAAGCTGTCATAGATAATGCAAGTGAATCTTGCAATATAAACATTCATAGATGCAAACAAGTTATAGAAGTTATATAAGTTGCTCAAGTGTCTGCTGGGCATTGTCGTAGTTGTACTTCTTTGAGCTGAATGTACAGTGTGGTAGCATAATATAGCCCTCAGCCAGAGTTCAGATGTCCAGAAGCAAGGATCGTAGTGAGGATGTGGAGGGGACTGCTAGAAAGCACAAAGCAATAAACATGGGAACAAAAGCGAAAACTTTTTAGAAAGTGAGCTAAAATGAAACAATGGTGGTGGTCACTCTTTCTTGTAGCATAACTTGTTCAACCAGTGGCACAATTTTAAAGAACAAGGACAAGATCATAGTATTTATGAAGTCAGTCAAGGCAGTCCACAATAATATCCAAAGAGCATGATAGAATGACGGAAGAAATGGGGAAAGTTTTAAGTGTTTGAACTCATGATAGAAATCAGTGTGGAATCCCACCCAATCCTTTTTTAAGAAAAAAGCCAATACTTTGAAGACTTGAGGAAAGAATAGGGTGTAAAAGTATCTATTACAGGTAAGGCTTACTTTGTTGACTTATTACAACTTCCCATAATGGAGCACATTGTCAAGTCAGGGACCCACTGTACTGGATATTTTCTGACTGTGTAGCTCATCTGCAGAAGGCTTACATATCCAGTGTGGAATCTTCTATGTAGAGACTCATGTCATTTTCAAGTAATGTTAATTTAAATTCTTCCTTTCTTATATTTATTGCTTTAATTTCTTTGCATTATCTGAGTGCTCCAACTAATGTTTCTAGAACTATCTCAAAGAGGAGTGGTGACAGAAGACATCAATTTAGAGTAAAATCTTTCATTTTATGAAAATTTAGCATGCTACTGAGTTTTGGCTTGTTATGTATTTATGGATTTATTAGATTGACATAAAGATCATCCAGTCCAATTTTTAATAGTGCTTTTTTAAAAAAATCATGAGTAAGTATTAGAATTTATCAAATATTTTTCTCCACTGACATGATGATGTCATTTTTTGTTTTGGCCCTATTGGCATGGTGTATTATTATTGTTTATTTATGAATATTGAACCATGCTGTAGTTCTGGAATGAACTCTACTTGCGCATCGTCTGTCATCTTCTTTATGATTAGCTACATTGTTTGACAGTACCTTACTGAAGATTTTTCCTATAGGTTTAGTAGGAAGATTGGCATTTTCTTTGCTTGAATTCTTCTCTGGTTTGTGATCATTATGGTGCTTGCTTTCTGGAATGAATTTGGGAACATCATTTCCCTTTAAGTTTCACTAAAAAGTCTGAGGAAAGATAGCATTAAACAATCTCTAGAGTTCTTGTTGAATTCAGAATCAAATGCTTTGGGACATGGGTTTTTCTTTCTAGGTAATTTCTTAATTATATATTTTATTTCAATGGTTGATTTGTGTTATCTATAATTTTGTATATCTTTTTAACTTTGTAAATTCATATACATCTATGTATTTTCCATCTCATTAGAATAAAGTCTCAAATACTGCTATATTTAATAACTAATTTCAGTCATACAGCTAGACACAAATTGAACACTCAAAAATCAATGTCATTTCTGTATACAAAGAACTCATTGAATGAGATGTTAAAGAGGCAACACTTTTCATCATTCACCAAAATAGTCTAAAGAACTGATCTAATAAAGGAAGTACAATATATATTGTAAACTATGATGTTCTTTAAAAAGAGATTAAAGAGGATATCAGAATCAGGATATCAGAAATACTTTACTTTTAGCTATGAGGTACAACATACTGGAAAGGGTCACACTCCCAAAATTACTATACAGATGATTATAATCTCAATTAAAATACCATTGGCATAGCTTACAGGATTAGAAAAAACAACTGTGAAAATCACTTGCAACCAGAAGAGACTTAGAACAGCAAAAACAAACCTGAGCAACAAAGACAAGCCAAGGGACATTACAACCCTGGTCTTCAAATTGTACTTCAAAACTCCTGTGATAAAATCCATATGATGCGGGCAAAATAACAGACCTGGGAATGACTGGAATGTATTAGAATTTGCAAAGGCAACCCCAAACACACACTTAGCCACTTTATCTTTGACAAAGAAGCCAAACATCTTCACTGGAAGAAAGTCTATTTAATAAATGGTGCTAAAAATCTACTCCTTTCACATACTAGGACTAAAACTAGATTCATGTCTATCAGAATTCACTTAATTAAAGTCAAAACAGAGCACAGATCTAAATATTAAAACATTAAACATGCTGTAACAGAGACTATGTAGAATTCTTGAAGGTATAGGTGTAAGGCAAAGACTTAATGAGTAAAATCCTGACAACATGGGAAATACTATGAAGAACCAACAACTGGGATCTCATTTAATTAAAAGCATCTCCAAGACTGGGTGTGGTAGTGTGTGCCTGTAATCCCAGATCTTCAAGGCTTAAAACAGAGAATCACTGAGTCCAACCTGTGTAGTAAGACCTTATAGACCCTGTGCTAAATGCATAAAAAAAACTTTTCCACAGAGAAAGAAAACATTAGTGCAGGAAAAAAATATTTGTGTAGTTGTTCCTTAGACAAAGGATTAATAATATCTAGAACATATAAATATCTATGTGTGTATGTGTGTGTGTGTATTTTGTGCATCCTCACTACCCAGTTTGGCAGCTTAGGCCCTGACTTGTAGTGATCCTCCTGTTTTCAGGCCCTCAATGATGATAGGCCTGTGCCACCACACTCAACTCAGTCAGTGGCTCACCACACCCAGGGGCTGGTCTGGTGCCGCACATGGTGCCAGGGATCTAACCTCGATCCTTATGCTAGCCGAAGCAGTCACTTAGTCCACTGAGCTATCTCGCTAGCCCTATGCTTATAAAGAATTTAAATATTCGACCCTTAATTTAAAATTAAAGACACTATCTAAATATTAGCATCTGAGATGAATATACATTTCACAGATGAAGAAATACAAACTGCTAGTAAATATATAGAAAAATGTTCAACATTATTGTTCGAGAGATGTAAATTAACACAACACTAAGAATCCATCTCATTCCAGAAAAAAAAAAAAAAAAAAAAAACAATTCTGGAGTGGGTACAGGGGAAAAGGAGCCATTTTCAACTTTTGGCGAGAGCATAGACTAGTCCATACACTGTGGAAATTAGTACGGGTATTCCTCACAAAACTAGTATGACTAATCTAATTTGACCTAGCTGTTGCCTTTTGATTTTCCTGTGTAGTAAATCATGTATACTACAGCGATATGTGAACACTCATTTTCATAGCAGCACTGTTTGCAACATCTAAATCTTGGAAGTAATCTGAAGTATATCAATCAACAAATGGATATAAATATGTGATTTTGGTATATATCAGCCACAGAAGATAAACTTGAGAGTTTCAGTGTAAAGGGCTGCACCTTGAAGCCATACCCTTAAGAGATAAAGCAGAGCAAACATGTACGTATTGAATTGTCTCTCATGTGTGGAAAGCGGAAAGTGTAAATAAGGACCAAAATGTGTAATGCATATTGTGAAATAGATAGAAAGTGATCAGAAGTAAAGCAGAACAAGGGAACAGGGGAGGGGGGAACAAAACAAGGGAAAGAGTAAAAAGAGGAAAAAAAAAAAAAAAAGGCCACCAAAATTTGTAAATGTGGTGGGGAAGTAGAGTTGAAGGGAAGAAAGGTAATAGAAACAAAATTGAAATAATAATGCATCACGTACAGGTACAAAGTTCCTATAGTAAGTTTGATTACCACATATTTTTCAAGTTTTATCAATAAACTTAATAAAAGTAAAATATTAAAAACATGAAATAAATTTAAAAAAAATAAGAATCATATCCAGTGTATCACCAGGTTGTATGCATGTGGACAGCATCCTTCTGATACAAAGGTGATATGTCGGTTGTATTTTTCAGTTATTATAATTATATGAAGAGAAAACCATAGAGTCGGTTGGAAATTCTCTTGCTTACCAGTTTTCTCCCATTAACAGCATAGGTAGCAATGTAAAAGTTCTGAAAATGAGTTGTGAATCCTACTTTTTAATTCAGGGTTAAGAATAAAGGCACAGAAAAACTCACTGGTTGTTAATGACACATGAAAGTCTGAATATTCATTTTATTGAGCATTATGGGAAGATAGTTTTTATTATTCTGTTTGCCTGTGTACAATTACGTGCCTGTGTATCACTAAAGGACTAATAAATTCTTCAAACATCATGAAATAGAGTAAAATTACTCAAAAATTTTAAGTTTCTTTTTTACTTGATATCAGATGATTGGACACCTTGACTTGAGGATAAACAGAGCAAGTAGAAACGCTCATCTTATAGTAGGCATGTTTGGCTGTTTTGAACTTTTCTCCACCAGAATCATTAATGGACTGCATTTAAATTTAACCTCATACAAAATATTAGGATATGAACAAAAGTATAATTATAGATAAATTATTTGATATAAGTAAAATCTTGTGCCCTTCAGTCCAATTTTTAAGAAAATTCTCTTTGCTGACTGAATACTTGGAGCCTGGCCATTATGGTCTAGCATTCCAGTATTCTGAGTTTTGATCAATATCAGTCATCAAACACTGCTCACAATATTCACTGCATTCCTAAACTCTTACTCATCCTCCCAAACTATAGTTTAAAGTCTTGTGAACCACAAACATGATAAGGTGCAGTGAAAAAATTACACCACCTTTCTGGTATAAATTTTTTTTCTATTATTTACTTGTTAACATAAAGGTAAAAAGTTTGTTTTTGTCATGCCAGAAGAATGTGGAAGCGGCTGGTCAGGTGACAGTGAGGAAGCAGAGAGGTACAGGAAGAGCTGGAAGAAAAGAAAACATCTTTCCTGATTTGTCCCCAGGGACTATCAATTCTGACTAGAACCTATTTCCTCACAGCCCTTCCTATAGGAATTCACCGCGAGATTGGCTGATGATCATAGTGTTCTTCCTGATTGAATTCCCTTCCCAAAATATTACAATAAATTGGTAGGATGAGATGGAAGCAGTTGAACATATGAATACATGGAGGGCTTAAAAGCAAGGAATTAAATGAAAAAGAATAAGATAGCAATACATTTGTCAATATCTAGCAAGACATAGGTTTACAAATTTCTTATTTATTTGGTAGAGGATCTTGCTATGCAGCTGGGACTCAGATTGATCCTCCTGTCTTAGCCTCCCCAGCACTGGGATTTTAGGCAAGCACCACCACACCCAATTTTGGTGGCCAGCTCGGCACAACTAGGGATCTAGATCTGGCATGACAGGCAGTACCAGGGGCCAAATCAGGTTCTTTGCACTTGCCAGGCAGGCACTTCAACAGTTGAGCTATCGCTTCGGCCCTGTCCTCCATAATTTAAGATCTATTTCCTCACTAGCAATAACTATAGAACATAAGAAACATCTTTTTAGAGACTCAACGTTAAGTCTATATGTGTTAGACTTTCAGAGAACTCATTACATAATCACATTCCTATTAATAATGATGATAAATTGAGGACTTGTAGAAGATTATATCCTGTATTATAAGATGTGTTAAATAATCCTGACATGCTAGTAAAGTATACGGTATTTACACCGGTGTACAAGTCACATCAAATCTGTCAATGTAAGAAAATACAAGGATCTCATTCTCAAAAAGAATTAGGGGTAAATTCTATTTCTTGGATCCTCTGGAATTATGAGGTGTGATCAATATACATGGAGAATGTTTGAATTTTAAAATCCTGACAGCAGAAAAGCACATTGCCCTTAACTCTGTCATAACATTCTCCTCCCTTCCAACACATATATGTCATTGTTGTTGTCATTTTCTGAAGCAAGCCTGGAATGCTTTTTCTCTTAATTGCTTATAGCTGAAAATTTTGAGTACCTTGAAGTCTCAACTGATTGAAAATCTTTACTTTTCCTGCTTATTTGATTTTGGATAAGCCAGAGTCATGTGATGCCAGAACTGATGAATAAAGTGAGTGAGGACACAGTGCAATATTTAAGAAAGACTATTTTTCCATTGGTTTCCATGTAGCAAGATGATTCAATTTCTTTTAAATTATATTCCATACAAGAAAAAAAGGACATCAAGACTACTCAAACAATGGCAAATTTCATAGGAATTGTGCATTTGAAATTTTTGAGAGCACTGGGAAAAGAATTAATGAAAATGTGTCCCTTTAATAATTTTAAAAATTATTACAATATCTGTGTACTTTGATCTCACACTGTTATACTTAGTGTTCTGAGTACAGCTACTCTAGAACATATTTTGTTAAAATGTAATTATCATGGGTAATATTTATTTACCTAAAATGTATATTGAAGTTCCAGACACAGTAAGCTAAACTGCTATAGTATTTTGAACTGAAATCTTTTAAAGAAGTAATCAAGGTAAAATTAATTGATTTAGGTTGCTGATAGTCTAATTTAAAAAGAAAGCACAAGGTATCCAGTTAGATGAGGCACACAAGATATTTCAGTCACCGCTGGGCATGGTGGCACACGCCTGTAATCCCAGCACTCGGGAGGCTGAGGCAGGAGGATCGGTGCGAGTTCGAGACCAGCCTGGGCTACAAAAGTGAGCTCAAGGCCAGCCTGAACCGCATAGCGAGACCCTGTCTCAAAAAGACAAAAAAAAAAAAAAAAAAAAGATATTTCAGTCACGTCCTTATCACACATATGTAAAACTTAAGTGAGAAGTTTATTTTGCCTCACAATTTCAGAAGTTTAAACCCATGAATAGGATGAAGGGAGATATGGCACGGTGAAGTAACCGGCATAGGAAGGCTAAAGAAAGTAGGGAGAAATCCAAATGGGAGACCTACCCTTTGAGGTTATAAAGCCAGGGCTCAGGTCCGCTTAGGCCCTGCCTTGCACTGCAGTGAGCCAACCGCCTTCTAGTATACTGACCTCTGAACACATGAGCCTTTGGGAAGACATTCTGATCAAAACCATGATATTTTGACTTCAGACCCTGATAGACCCATATCCTGTCTTTAAGGAAAACTGATTTCATTCATCTTGAGTTGACGAAGTACTAAGTTCCCAGCATTGTTAAAAGATCTCTGTCTAAAGTTCCTTACAATGCTTATGGCAAACTCTTAGCTATGAGCCTGTGTAAACATCAAAAACGAAGTTAAACACTGCTGGCATACAATAGCACATGGCAACCTTCCCATTCTGAGTGAGAAGTAAGTTATTTAAAGGAACCGAACCAGTACAGAACTAAAACCCAACATAGCAATCATAATCCTATAGTCCATGTCAAACACCATGGGAAAGTTGTGAAATGTGTGCTTTACAGGTTGCTTTGGTCATCAGATCCACCAGTGGTCACTTTTTGGTCCTGGTCAAAGAATTGCTTGCTGAAGCCTTCATGGCTTCTCCTTTGGGAAGGATTTTCTCTCATTCTATAGCTTTTCATAGCAAACATTCCATGTTGGGTTCTCTAACTTCTTGGAGTCTCTGCTACACTTTCATCTTCACTGTCACAGTTTACGCACTGATCTCTCAGTCACAAATTTCCCTTGCCCAAAGGCTTTCTTCTGAAATCTACATGGAAGCCTGCTTGCCCACACACTTTGTTGCAATCTACCTACCCATAAAACTCGTACCATGTAGATGATTCCAACGTCTGCCACCAATGCAACCTGTAGTAACCTGGTGCCCTTGGATTGTGGTTCCAGAAGCCTCTGAATACCTTAATAGCTTAACAATGTAAAACAAGTTGCAAGGGACCAAATCCCAAGGTCATCCTTCTGGGGAAGGATCTGTATCTGTTTACTCAAAGCAAAGTCCTTCAAACTAATACATAATTACTTGCTTACTTCATTGCACCAGAGAGTGGTGAATTTTTGCTGATTTCTGAGGTCTCCTTAAGCCCTTTTATCCTGATAAAAAGAACTTGGTTTCTTTCTAATGGTGATCTTTTTAGCATCTGTGCTTAATTCCAACATTGCAAGCATTTTTTTTTTCTAAAAACCTTAAAAATTTCAATTTTGTTTCTTTTCTGATTCTCACTATAAATCTGCCTAAAAACAGCCAGCAGTACTGCCTTGTCACAGAATGAACTTGAGTTTCCTTGAAATTTTTTCCACAAGATTAATTAGCTTGCTACCCGTAATCTTAATCTCCAAAAAAGTCTCAGGACAAGGATAAAGTTTAATATTTTCCTTTGGCCAGAGCATAACACACATCACTTTGAATTCAACTGGAATGGATCCTTGTCTAGCACTGAAATTCCTGGATTAGAATGTTACCATGCCCATTTTTATGGTATTCCTGTCTTCTGAACTCTGATGAGAATCTTGGAACACTCTTTGCTTACATCGTTTAGTGCTTCTCTACCAGCAACTTCAAACATTTCCAAACACCTCTGGAAAACCAGTCCAAAGAGTTCAAGCCATTGGTTCAGATATAATTCTATAATATTTTCCAGAATTTTGGTGCTAAAATATGTGGCTTAGCATATGGTCACTTGCCCACCACCAAGACTGAATATTTTATAACCACAGCTTAAATGTAGCAGTGCTTGTTATGGTTACCATTTACAGAGGTCCTGTGTGTGTGTGTGTGTGTGTATGTGTGTGTGTGTGTGTGTGTGTGTGTGTGTGTGTGTTTAATATAGGGCCTACAGGGTCCCATTACATAGATTGGACTCATTGTGATCCACTTGTGTTCAGCCTCCCAAGGGCTGGGATGACACTCATGCACCACCACACCCAATCTCAATCACAATCTCAGCATGCCCCCAGGGGAGGGCCCTCATAGCAGGCCTTGGAATCAAACCCCTGGCCTCTGCATCTTTCTAAGCAGGCACTTTAACTTGCTGAGCTCTCTAGCCAGCCTTAGATGTCTTAATCCTTGGAGTCATTCAGGTCGAGAAGAAAAATATGATCATAGTCATGGATGGTCACTCAGGCCCAAAGTATGATTATAAAGAACCTGGTAGAAAACTCTCATACCAAGGCAGTCAGGAAGCAAATGAGCAGTGAGAAGCTGGGGAGGGACAGGTCCCGCTTCCACTTATCAACTATCAAACAGGTCCTGTCTAGTTATAGCAAGTCAGTTATAAGCCCTCCTTATCCGAGTCAACTTAAAAAGCTCCACTTGTGAACTGTGAATACATTGGTATAGATTCAAAATCTAAACCATAACACTCAAGAACAGGGAGATAATTATGGGAAGTTGCAAACAGAATGTACAGTGAATGAAAGAATACTCTGGAGAAACCATTATTAATGAACTGTAAAATTTACACTTATCTACATAATTTCTTTCTAACTGTTTAAGCTACTTAATCTATGAATTTTGCTATGATATCACTAGTAAACTAGTAAGACAACCTAGTAGAGAAGTGCTTACGAGATGCTAAGAACATAGATTTCCAAGTTGTACAGGAATGACATATTGATGACACAGCCCAGAAAGGCCATGCTAAATGATGAGAAGTATTTAGGTACCAATATATATAATGAAAATTGAGAAATTAGTGTTTTCTAACAAAATAAATGTATGAGATAAACAAAGGAAGAAAAAGCACAAAGTTTTAGCCCAGGGACATGTTTCGTCTTGATTCTACATTATAATTAGTATTCTGGTCCAAAATACATTTTAAAAAGTACTAGCTATATTTATTTATTAAAAATATCACTCATTTAATTGATATAATTTTCTATGAAAATTGCATTATATATGCATATAATATGACAATAGAGACTTGATAACATAGGGTTAGATTCATCATTTGTTTGTGTACAATAATTAAACAGACTTGTTGGAAATAAAGTCGTTGAATGACAGTTTAACAAGTCCATTTTCAATATTAAACAGTTTGGACGAATTCCAGAGATCGATGTAGAAATTAATTGCTTACAGTTTCTGGCACATGTCTTCTCATCAATACTGATATTTGAACTGTCATCCTAGCAGGGCACTTATTGCCAACGTAAGGTGACTGACAGTTTTGCAATTTAGAGAGGTTGGAGGGCGATTCCTGTCTTAGTAGTATATATATAACATACAAATTATGCTCAAGGGTAAAAGAATCACAGTTTTTAAAATAATTAATATTCTATTATTGAACATTTTTACCATTCATTTTTCTCCCATAAGGTATAGACTTAAAAATAAATATTTTATATTATTTCAAAATTGTCCTTGTAATTTAATCAATCTAGAAATTATGAAAAATTGACTTTTATGGAAAGAAGAAATCTAATGACCTAAATAATGTTTTGGGAATTAAACAATTCATAACACCTAAGGTATCAGCTGTGGTGAACTTTAGCTCAAAATAATAATGTGAAACATCACCCTATATTTTTCAAATGTTAAATTTCTCAATACCATTATTCATTTATGCATTATAAATTAGAATTTTTTTACAAAATGTTTACTTTATTGTCTTATTGTCCATAATTTGCAATGTATACACTACTAATTCTGATTTTACAATAAAAATACATTTATTATATACCAACATTATTTCCCTAGTATTTATATTTCACACGCTTGATCTTAGCTAAAGTGTGAAGAAGCGATGGTATCTATACTTCATATAAATTATGTTATAATATACATACACATGGACAAACATTCCAACTTTGACTCTTACCTCTGATATGAATTTTTATTATCTTCATTATTTGACCATTCTTTATTTTTATTTTAAATCACCTTCATATTAAAGGAGAGAAGAACTAATATTAGATTACCTCTACTTCAAACTTTCAGAGCTCTGTAAATTGTGGATGTTACAGGAATAGAAGGGGCCATGTGTAATCCTAGTGTCATTTTCCTGTACCTATATCCACCATTCACTGCTATGCGTCAGGCCATCAGTGTACTTGTTTTCATTTGATAATTGTTGTGCCTGTGTTCTTTACTATTTTCTAGAGGTTAGGCCCAGCAGCTGTCAGTGATGTTGTACCACAGTTGGGGAATTCTACAAAGTTTACATGGGATTTAACCACAGCAACTAAAAGTTCAGTCACCCAAAGTGACTGAACTCATCAATGACCCTTAAGAACAAAAGTAAAGCAAACAAAGCTCTCCCTGTTGAAGGCCAACAGAAAGGAAGCAGAACTTCATTCTGGTGAATTATACAGCTTAGGCTCAAAAGAAAACTTGCTGTTACTTGCTTCTTCTTTGGGCTTTGTCTGGGAAGGATATTTTTCTAATCATCAAAAGAGAACCTCACATTTCACAGATTGCTTTTGTGAATAGATATCCCTAAATATCTATCAATCACAACCTAACCTATGACTTGACTTTGTCAAAGTGACCCAGACTTATAGACACTCCAAAGATTTAAATGTTTATTGTACTTCTACAACTTTTAAATTGCTTTTGATTATATTCCTTGCCTGAGAAATGCAATAGTAAAAGTCCTAAATGCAATGCCAACTACCTGGGAAGTTGAGTCAGAAAGATTGTAAATACTAAGGCCAGACTGGGAAATTAGAAAAATCCTCTGTCAAAACTAGAAAGAACTATGGGTGCACCTCTGTGAGCATGCACTGACCTGGCAACGATGAGGTCCTGTGCTCAATCTCCAATTATCTAAAAACAAACAAACAAAACACAAAATAAATCAAACAAATAACCCAGACCAGATGTGATGAACAGTGGACAAGATTGAGGTCATCACTGGCAACAAGTGGCCTGGCTTCTCTTTAACTGGCCTTTTCACATTTTTCATTAGATATACACTCCTGGAAGGTGGAGAGAAATGCTCCCTTATAGACAGCAGTCAATAGCCCTTAAAAGTCAGCAGCTTTGTTTGTATCAAGACAGGAAAGGTGAAACATGATCGTAGAGTGACGAATGGCACTAACTCCTACGAACTTTCCTCTCACTTCTCTCTAACATTGTTTCGGTGGATTTATCTAGGTAAAATACCCAGGTAAGGGAGGAGAACAAAAGATGACAAATGAGAATAAAACATGCCTTTTCACCTTAGATTATTAGGCATACTCAAAAATTATTCTGTTTCATTTTCTAGTGTGTCTTGTACTCCCTATATGTATACCAGTGGGTTGAGCATTTTTTTTTTGTGAAGGGTCAGTTTCTGACAAATCTTCATGTCCATTTATACCAGGTTTTAGTCTTCTTCTTCTTCTTCTTTTTTTTTTTTTTTTTTTTTTTTTTTTTTTTTTTTTTTTTTTTTTTTTTTTTTTTTTTTTTTTTTTTTTTTTTTTTTTTTTTTTGTGGGACCGGGGTTTCAACTCATGACCTTGCACTTGCCAGGCAGGCACTAGTGCCACGGAGCTAACTCCCTGGCCCCAGTCTTCTTATTCTTATAAGACCATCTATTATTATAGAGAATGGCAGAGGAATCGAAAACAGTTCAACAAATCTGCTTCCTTTAGGGTATAATGATTCAATTATTGACATTATTGCAATTTATATGCAATGGCTCCTATTACCAATGTACATTGCTTATTGTATATACTAGCACATCTTACCTATTGGTTCAATATCATAAACTCACAAACACAAACATGCTTAGCTCTTAGTATGCAGAACAACTTACTTGGATTCCCATTCCAATGAATTTCTTCTGGAGCATGCACTAAGAATTCAAGAAACCAAATGCTGCTAGGATTCTACAAATTAAAATTTTACAAGTGGACTAATAAATACCATACTAAGGGGATGATTGTCAGTACACCCAATGAGTGCAAGGCTTTTGTTTCATTTAGGTGGAGATTGTACTCAAGGATTCAGGTTTAACATAATGATAGTACATTCTAGCTTGAAATAGGCAGCACCAGCTAACAGCTTTTATTATTCGGTAAACAGTTTCCACACTCTTTCCAAAAGATATTCTATTTCACACACAATCTGATCCTTTTTTAACTGCATGGAGACTACACCATAAAATATCACTCTATGCATTTCCTGATCTCATCTTCACTCATTCTTGAATAAATCATTTTACAGTTTTATTCAGTCAGTTGTTGTAGGTGAGGGAGATCATTAAAAGGTAAGTAAAATTTTAAGTAAGACTTCTTTGGGCTGGCCAGATAGCTCAGCAAACTGAAGCACATGCTTAGGCAGAGCCCAGTGGCCAGGGTTGGTCCATGATGCCTGTGGCACAAGCCTGTAATCCCAGTGCTTAGGAGGCTGAAAACAGGAGGTTTATTATGAGTCTGATCTGTGTAGCAAGAACCTGTGGATCCTGTAAACCCTGTAATAAATACACTTTTTTTAAAAAAAACTTCTACATTTACTGCATTGGGATTCTGTTTGCTTAGGGTCATATTTTGGAGATACTAAGATTTGTTGTTGTTGTTGTTGTTTTCTGCATTTAGGACAGGGTTTACAGGGTTTATAGGGTCTCACTATGAAAATCGGACTCATAGTGATCCTCCTATTTTCAACCACCCAAGTGCTTAGATTACAAGCGCATGCACCATGCCTAGTCTCAATGCCATCTCAGCGTGCCCTGGGGGGTGGGGTCAGTATTGCATGCTGGGGATCATGCCCCGGCTGCTGTGCTCTGCCTAAGTAAGTGCTTTAGTCCATTGAGCTATCAAGCTGACCCTGAAGTTGAGAAGGATTTATTTTTTTTTTCTTTTGGCTGGGTCAGCCTTCCTTAATGGTGGGTCTAGTTCAGCATGAGGAGCTGGGAATGGAACCGTGGTGCCCTGTGCCTGACTGGATTTGCCCAAGCAAGCACTTTAAATGACTGAGCTAACCTGCAAGCCCTCAAGCAGATGTTAATGTGTCTGCTGAAGTACAGCTAACAGAACAACACAGTAATGTTCTCCACTCAGTTATTCAATACTTATCAATAATTACATATATACAAATATTGATAACAAATGTTTAGAATGTCTTATGGAATTCTGAAAGTTATTTCAAATATGTACACTGCCAGTAGCCCCATTTCTGTAAAAAATAATACATGGACCAAGTCAAAGCTAAATAACAGATAAAATGTTGAACAGGGTCAGTTCCTCTCATCTGTAGTGTATTATATTTTGACATTTGATGACTTACTTTATCAGATGTAAGAAAAATTATGTAATATATCTGAAAACAAGTCCATAAGTATGTAACATTATTGTACAATAAATTCAATTTTTGTTTGGCTCTTATTTCTAATCTTTTGGCCATATTAGCTAACTTTAGAGAAATAAAATGTGCATGATGTATATTTAAACAAAACTTTAAAATATGAAGTTAAAGAAGGAGCAGGGAAGATGGTTCAGCGGTCTAAATACCTGGCTAGGAAGTACAAAGATCTTGGTTCAATCCCCAGCACCATATGACCAGCTGGCTACTACAAGGCAGAGATGTATAGTGAGACCTTGTATCAAATAAATAAATAAGAGATTTTAAAAAAATTATGAAGACAAGCACTATTGGAAATTTTTTTGAGAATTGGAACATGTATTCTGATTGTGACTAAAGTTATCAAGTGAGTAAAAGCAATGGTGGTCACACTAACTACTTATCTATTCATTTTATTGTTGCAGACATAAATTATGGTGAAATAGAAAACTATATCCTTTGAGGAAACACATTTCACAATGAACTGCTGAAAATATCAAAGTTTCATTTATCTGTGGTTAAGCTTTTACTGGCATTTGTCTATAGAGAGGTGATCCTATCATTGGCAATTTAGTTCATTTATTACTTGCACATTACAAAGTTAAAATTAATATAGATATTTGTACAATTAAATGAATTTCGACCATTAGCCATCCTTCTAAAGCAGAACATATAAATCTCTGTGTGTAGTAGAGACTTTATTTTTAAATTTTATAATATTCAAAACTGTTTCTGATAAATATGTGCTTACTTGTGAAGGTGAATTATAGTCAATCTTAAAGAAAGTAACATATGAAGGAGTATCACTATAGATTTAATAGAAGTAATGGTTTAAAACGTTGGGCTAAACAGAATTTTTAAAAGTAGCATGAGACCCAAAACATGTATTCTAAATAAATTAAAACCTCAAACAAATGTTTTATAAGTGAAGCTAAAATGATATCCTTACATCAAAGTGGTAAATTTTTAAGATAGAGCTTCAGAGAAAAAATGAACCCCATGTGCTGCTGCTGATAATGTGTCAAGTAATGTTTGAAGTTTAAAGTCACAAAATGCAGTAACATAAAAATGCTTACTAATTTAAAAATTTAATATCATATAAACAGAATACAAAACAGAATTGTTAGGAAAAATTGTACTATTTGAAAACCAGAGATATTTTATAAAATGAAATAAAGGACTGGGGAGATAGCTCAGCCATCTAAGCGCCTCTGTGGCAAGCACAAGGGCCCAGGTTCATTTCCTGGTAACACATGTTGTGCCACCCTAGAACCCCAGGAGATCTATGCCAGCCATGAAGCTGTGTGTGTTGGAGCACAACTGTAATCGCAGCACTGGAGAGGCTGAGACAGGAGAATCACTATGAGTCGGAGCTGCATACTGACACTCTACTATATTAAGTAAATAAACAAAAGATTAATTTAAAAAAACTGAAAACAATTGTTATTATAATTAAAACCTGAACTTAGCTAAACCAGGCTAAAGATTTTTGAGAGGTCATTATGACAAGCAGTAAAGTGATGATCACATATCAAAACAGGGCTCTAATTTCCTAGTAGAAGTTAAGTAACACATGAACTAGTTTAAGCATACATAATCTTAGACAATTGCTAACATACAAATGGTACCTGTGACCTAATTAATTCAGTTTTAACTTTATATTTTTAAAAATGTGTGATATGCTGGTATAATCTTGGAAACACAAAATAAGACTGAAAATTCCTGGAAGTTTACACCACACACACACACACACACACACACCCCTCCTCATACATACTCGTCACACCTACTAGCAAAAATATATTTTATCTAGAACTACATGACATTTTCATGATGAGACTTACATTCATTTAAGATTTCCTTTAGGATGTATTGCAAGAACTACTAAAACAAAATTTTAAAAATTAAGAAATCAGGCAACATCTCTTTTAAACTAACTCCATGTTTTCCAAGTATCAGTCAAGAAACTTTAAATTAAAATTGCTGAGAAAGAATTAGTTATCATATAATCCGGAAAGTACCTTATAAATCTCTTATAAATTGATATTACTTATTGAAAAAGACATCTGGAAATATTTATGAAAAACAGATCTTAAATGATATTTAGATCGCCTAAGGTCTATTGAATCAGTGTGACATGAAAAAAGATATTATATCAAATGAAAATAACCTTTAAAAGAGGACAGCAGGGAGCTGACCAACTCGTTTATTTTGTTTTTCTTCTGTGACTTCACCTAACGCTACTTTATCTTTTTATTATGGAGAGAAAAGCTTTAGTGAAACAGAAAACTGATCCTTTATCATGTCTGCTCTTTCTGTTGTTGCCCTTGCTTTCCCATGCCAGTCCACAAAGGTCTTACTAAATGTAATCTCTTTTTATACTCCCAAAATGTTTTTGTAAAGTTTAAATATTTATTTCATTAGACCCCCAAGGCTATAACAAAGTGGTTTACTACAATAAAAGGATTTTATGTACAGCACAATTTTAGTCAAAAGAAAAAAGAAAAAAATTTTCATGCGTTTGTGACAAAACTCAATCCAAAAGATGTTTGTAAAGAGATTACTAAGTGAAGTCAACAACTATAATCGTACCTCCACACTTATAATTTTGTTGTTGGATCTTACTTGATGAATATTTATTATATATTGCAAAGTATTTAAATACGAGATTAGAGTAAAATATGTTACAGTGTTAATTTTTTTGAAATTTTTTCTTCCTGCAACATAAAAGCTATTTTTTCATCAAACACGGGGAGTTTATTGATTTGATTTTATGACAAGATGCTCCAAATATAAATGGCTCTGAGAATTTGGAGTTCCATCCCTCTCAGCAAGACATGACACCTTTCCAGTGGCTCTTTATGTCCATGCCAACATCCAAACAAACAGTGATGTTTCTCACTTGACTCACGTTATATGAGATTTTGGAAGTCACAGAAAAGTATAGTCATGGATTAACTTTTAAAATGTATAGTATGTTCCAAACTTATGTTTGGCTTAGGTAAATGTTTAGGATCATGACTTTTTCAAGAGAATCTAAGAATTTTCACAACTAAACAAGTAAAATAAGTGAGGAAAGATATTAAAGTAAAATTCCTGCACAAGACAGTTATTTTGAGCTAGAAACTGTATTTGGATGATGTCATATTGACACACTTACATTGCAATATTAAAAATGCTTTGTATAATACTAAAATAAATGGCTAATCATGACAGAGTCTTAAGGTATTCTAATTGGGGTGGACATAAGTTGTACATAATCATATTACAATTATTTTAAAAATATTTAACTGATTTTATTTTGTGATCTATGTAATCATAGGATTAATTTCAAAGATTATTAGTTTGAAAGATAATAAAATAAAGTTAAAATGTCCTTACTTTACAGTCAAACTCATGTTTATTATTAGCAATATGGGCAGCACTAATTTTCTCCAAATCAAAAAAAAAAGAAAATATTTTTAGCAAGGGAACTTCCTAGATATAGAGAGAATTGTGCAGCTCTCTTTCTACTCTTTTCTTGTCCTGTATATACATATAAGATATTCTATCTAATAACAATATAATATTTAGTCAGTTACTGTGTGAGCAAAAGGAATTATCCTGGAAATAATTATTAAAATATAAGCTATCCATACTAAAATGTATGATAAGAAATATTTTATATTACATAATCTTTATACAATGTAATTGTTATCTCAGTCATTGTTTTGACACAAAAGTGAGCCAAATTCTTTCTTTCTTCTTGTTTCAGAACCTTTGTTTGTTTATTCACTCATTTTTATGGCCAGCTCAGCCCACCCCGAGAGCAGGGCTGGCGCAGCATGTGGTGCTGGGGATCGAACTTCAGTCCCTACAGCTGCCCAAGCTTTCCCAAGCAGGCACTTTAGACCACTGAGCCACCCCTCCTGGCCAGTGAGCCAAATTCTTTATGGAGCATCTTCTCCTAAAAAAGTAGAAAAATACCACCACAGCCTTGTCAACTCCAGTCTAAGTCTCATAAATTTATGACATAGAGGAGTCTCCAAAGAAAATTAAAAGTTTTACCTAAGTATGAGTTAAATGACAAAATATTATGAGATAGATTCATTCTTTTAAATTGAAAGGACATATTTCTGGATGATAAGTCAGATTTAAGCTACAACAAAAATACCATTAGAAGTAATCAGTTATATGGGTCTGCGAGATGGCTCAGCAGTCTAAAACAAGCTTAGGCAAGAGTAAGGACGTGGTTTAATCCCTGGCACCACATGCTGTGCCAGTCCCACCCCAGGGCAGGCTGAGCCAGTCAATATATATATAATTGATCCTAGTGATTCCTTGTTCCTTTGGAATTTCTCAGTCATAAGGCACAATCATAAAACAGTTGCAATAGCTAAAATACAATAGCTAAGGTAATTGTAGTACTAATTTTTATTGGTTTATTGAAAGGAACAATGAATGCTTAAATTTTTGACCAATTTTATGTGCTTATATCTGGTATTCTTAACAACTACTTTGAAAACAACCACATGCAATATAAAAACCATTGTTGAATTCCTATCATGTTGTTTTATGAAATTCTATTTTATTTCTGATGTTTTAAAATTACTTTTATTCTCTTTAAAATGAAAAATAAAAAATAAAACAATTATCATAAGTTGCTGGGGGGAAAAACACACTGCATGTCTTTTACTATCTTGGGATTGAGGTACACTGTCAAAACTTCATAACATAAGGAAAGAAATCTTTATTTTCGTTCACAATTTTCAGAGGATTAGTCCGTGGTCTGTCTTCTGACATGGCTGAAGGGAAAGAGCTCAACACAAGAGGGTGAAGCAGAGTGATCAGAGCTGGAGGGAAGGAGACAGATCTTCAAGGCCATGGCCCCAGTGGTACAACTTCTCCATCAAAACTTCACCTCTCAGCATAAATGTATCATATACCTAAGACTCAATCACGTCCTCACAGCACTCCCCGTGAGCCTCTATGTGTGTGGAAGACATGCAGCCATACAACAGTGCACTAAGTGGTAAGGAATGACTGGTTATCAGTAGGTCATTATTTGTACAATCACACTAAGGCTCAGATAGGTAAGAATCAGAAGCTTCATGAGCAGCAGAATCAAGAAGGTAGTTTAATCTTTCACTTGCTTGCCATTTATTTTTTGGGAGAGTTAATATATAATACATATAAGATAACAGGAAAGATTTAGTTGTTGAGTTCATAGAGGTGTAATTAGGAAAATAGAAATAGTACTGAAAAATTCAATATTGACTATGGTACCTATTGTTCTTATATAATATTAAAATATAATAATAAAATATAATAATAAAATAGAGAATTTTTTTAGTGAAAACCAAATACTTTTATATAATACTATCATCATAGGACTCTAATTGATAGGTGGATAAGAATGATTTGTGAGCAGCAATGACAGCGGTGTGCCCGTGTGGTTAACATCCTCTGCCACGGAAGGCTTTGAAGAATAAAGTAAAACTTGTACCACATAATAACACATGAAAGGATTAGAACAGAAAATTTGGTTTATCACTTGGACATACTAAGGAATAGATAGTAGTATGTGTTAGCTATATAATCAAAAAATAAAAATATGTGGAGCAGATCACACTGAAAGTATGTACAATGAAAGCATAAAATAAATAATATAACGAATACATAGTATAAGCAAAATAAGCATAAAATATTACACAACTTTATCCAGGTAAGCATAGAACACTTGCATCTAACATACTCTTTGATTTTTTTTTTTTTTTTTTTTTTTTTTAGCTAAAGAGCCAGAGCCATTTCATTTCCCTGGGAAGTTCATAATTACTGGTCAATTACAGCGACTAATTATGGCTGAGCACTGATAATCAACCATTTGCTGATATAAGGACCCCAGTGACATTTTCCTCATTTGTGATAACCCTGTAGGGTCACAAACACCAGCGCTTCTCTTAGGTCAGCTGAGTCTTCTGTCGTGCGCTCAACACAACCAACTTCTCCTTATAAGTTTGAGTCTAAATGCAAGGCCTAATGCATCGTTAGCTTGCGCTATGCTTCACACAGAAATGACTGGTGATATTTTCTATAGGAAATAGGCCAAATGTTATGTGGTTTGAACATTGAAGAAAAGCAAGGTTTCATAACTACAGTTCTACAAATTAAGACCCCAACACTGGTAAGAAGGGGAGTTCATAAATCCCTGGCAGGTTACAGAAGCAAAATCATTAAACTGTAACTAATCATTAATCTGCACATGAGGTGAGATCACAATGGAGGGAATGCATTAAGAAATGCAATGTAAAAAGAAGTCAGAGATTTGGAAAAAAAATAAAAGATGGTATCCATAGGAAGGTTCAAAATGGATGCTGTTGGTGACAGTTGATATGGATGTAGAAAAATGAAAGAAAATCTTGGAGCAACTAATCACCAAAGGGAAAAAAGAGGCAAGACCTAAGAACTTGTAACCTGTAGAACAAGCAAAAAGTAGAAATTCTGATGCACATATGTGAACATAATTAGCTGAGCAGAATCTCAAAGAACCCTGAAATTTGAGCAATAGAAGATTCTCTGCTCTGAAATGCAACGTGCTTTGTAGCTCCTCAGGTTCTCTTGACTATCTTGGACTTCAGAAGTAGTAATCTTCATGGATTAAAGAGACTGCAAGCAGTTGCAGGGGCTGGGGTTTCGATCCCCAGGCTTGGTACGCTGGCCTCGTCCCTGCGGCGTGCTGAGACAGCAATTGAGACTGGGCATGGTGGCGCACACCTGTAATCCCAGCTCTTGGCAGGCTGTAAACAGGTGGATCGCTACGAGTATGATCTATTAGACAGACCCTATGGATCCCATACTAACTACACACACACACAAAAAAAAAAAAAACACCTATTGTCTGCTCCTTGAGGCTGAGTTTCCTCGAGATTATAGACATTTAAAAGAGCTGCTGTTTCAGGTTAGTTGATTACACAGCAAACGCCTAATTGGCATTAACTGCAGTACAGAACATATAGTCCTTTCCAGCTGAAAAGTACATGAGACAGATGTTCTTATACAACTCTTGACAGGTCATTCCAAACTTGTGAGTGCATGGGATCTACATGGTTGTCCTGCTTTGTTTTTGATTATTTGTATATTTTTAGTGTCCTCTCCCTCCTGAATATAGCATCACCACATACTAGTTAAGTATTCACTACAAAGCCTATTTGTTTGTCTTCTCCCTAAAGCAAACTGTTGGAATTCATTTCACATTTCTTTATCTCTACTAGGACTACAGATTTTTTTATGCCAGTGTCAGGATAATCACAGAGGCCCTTTGCTAAGCTTCCTTCCCAGCCGTTCACTCCATGGTTCTCAAGCTGGAGAAACTACACCAGAAAACTCAAACTCGAGCTGCTGTTCTAATACTTCAAAGGATTCTACCCCTATTGCCACTGACAAGCGTGTTGTCCTATGCCACCATCTGTCCTCCGTTTTTTCTATCATCAGCTTTAGAATTTTCTAGACTACATTAGCTATCTTTGGTTCTAAATATACCATTCTGATTCTTGCTATAGAATTTTCAAATGTTCCACTTAAATTTTTAAACATTTTATACAGATTTTTTTCCCTCCAATGAGAAGTATATGTCTACTGAATCTGAGTAACATTATTCTTTGATATTTCTCTTAGCTTTTAGACATAACTTTCACTTTTTTATTCTAATGTACTTCTCAAAAATTTCTCACTCTATAAGTGTGGATATATCTGAGCCTACTTATTGATTATACAACTTTTCCATTCTCACTTTATTATTCATATTTATCCATGGAGGAGGTCCATTCTTCATGTCTAATAAAAGTCTGGGAGGAATTTCTCTGCTATCACCTTCATGTAAGTTATTCTTCTGAGTCACCTTTTATATTTATGAGTTTTATTTCTATCCTGAAAATCACATACTACTATTTTATTCCTAAAACTATAGTCACATCCAGGTACATCATGTGAGTGTTGATGAAGGTACATAATCCCAACACTCGGGAAACTGAGCCCAGGATCATTGTGATTTTAATGCCAATGAATTTCAAGGTGACCTTGAATTACAGACCAAGACCCTGTGCCAAAAAATAAATAAAATAAAATAAAATAAAATAAAACATAAAAGTAAAGTATTATCAAATAAGCATGCAATAATATAGTCATGGTATAATCTGGAGTGTTTTGCAAGAGCAGAAGTTGCTAGGCTTAAGAGAGCAAAGAAAATAATCCGAGACACTGTGATTTGGTTGCTTGTGTGAAAGATATAACGTTGACATGATTTTCCAATGGTTCAAAATGCAGCTCAATGCTGGAAGTATAGATCAGTGACATGAGTTTCTGCTTGGCAAGCATGTATTCCTGAGTTGTATTCTTGGCACACACACACACACACACACACACACACACACACACACACACAAAATTGCAGCTCTAATTACGAAAACAAAGTTCAATGTAGAAAATAATGTCATTTTTATTATTCACTTAAAATCATGAAAAGGTTATCACATACATATGTGCGCATACATGTATATGCATATATATGCACATATTTTATATACTATGGAATGTTTGTACATCGTATATGCATGTACATGCATAAAATAGTAGAGGCACATATACATATTATGTACAAATCATGTGTGAGCTTTTCTACAACTTAAAATTCCAATTATATGATAATAAAAAAAAAACTATTCTCTAGTTCTAGAGTTAAAGTAATATTAAGGATCATCAAAATGTTGATTTTGGAATCCTTAAGCTCTGACCAGACTTCCATTAAAACTGAAAGTACAATTTTATTTTCTTCTAGGTTTTTTTCTCTGTCTTCTTTGCCTCATTACAAGAGTCTGTGCTAACTTTCGTGGTTACCAAAGTCAATGTAAAGTTCAAAGCAAATTTCCAGGGCTACTAGAGGTCATCCTAAAATTTTATTAGACATGTATGTATTTTTGATTCTTGCAAATGTGATAGTAGAGATCTGCAGTTTCAGTGGAAGCTATAAAAGAGACACATCTGATTTTCAATAAGTCAGTGGATTTTCATTAAAATATACAGTTTAAAATTTTCTACCCAAGGTGAAATCAATGAGTAATTGAAGGAAGACATTATATATCAATTTGCCACAATTTTAATAAATAATGTGATTTTTCATTTAGCAATTCCAGTGTAATTGAGGAATGTCATTAAATCTACAAGATTTTTCGTTCAGCAGAAATATTATATATATTTTTTCTTATGAACTATATGTCCTTCTGTTAAACATAATTCAAAATGAATAGTAGAACAGAGGAAAAAAATTACCCCCATAATAATTTCATTATTGCTAGGAAATTAATTTATGAATTGGTTTTGTTCCTTTTGGTGGATTTTAAAATTATCATCCACTTAATTATTCATCTCTAAGGCATGCAGAACAATATTCCTCAAACTTCAATATGCCCACAGTATGCATGAATCCCTTTAAAAAGGTGTCAGTTAGGGTTCAGTAGATTTGAAGAGGTGAGAGTCTCTGAATCTTCACAAGGCTCATGTGTGAGGCTGGCTGTGGTGAGTCTGAGCCACTCTCAGTAACAAGGCCATAGAAATCATTGACCCCATGACAAGATGGCTACCTGATCAATTCATGGAATAGAAATGAAGACTTAGTTGCTTTCTTACTGATTGTTCAACTTAGAAATATCCCCCATTATTAATTTTCTTCAGAAAAAGAACAAAGTACTTTCAATTGCAAGGTTATAAACAATTCCTGTATTTTTTGTTAATATTCTGTAATGTAAATCCATACTGATGATTGAACTTTTAGAAACAAGCATATTCATTTTGGTTCTAATGTTTCCTTTTCTTTTCTTCCTTTCTTTTTTTTTAGCATTTCGGAGAATTTTGCTTCAAAGGCACTGAAGATGTATTGTCAACTTTGTATGTCGTGGTGGCCTTTCCCTCTTTCTGATCTCGGCTGCAGTTTTCTCATAAGACTGACTGGATAAAGCAGAGAAGACAGAGAGTGTCTTCCTTTAGAATCCAGGTGTCATTGATCATGGAGTCTTAAGATTGAATTGAACAGGCAATTTTTCCTTTTCACAGCAAGGAACAGATTAGCTCAATATTTTTGTATAATGGCACATATTCATATAGAGAACAGTAAAGAATATAAAAAGTTATGTGAATTAATTCAAGAATATCCTTAGATAAGAAGGTAGTATAACTCAGGAACGAAAACTTTTCAATGAACTTTTACTAGCGCTTCTTGAGATGGCATTTTATTTGGAACCAAAAGTAAATCAGGTGCTTCCTGGGCCTTCTATATAGGACTAAGTTTAATTGATTTCTCTTGTATTTCTATTGTCCAGCTTCTATGCATGAGATTTGAATTTGTCCTGACATATCAGGCGACATTTAAATTTCTAAAATAAATGAAAACTGAGATAAATAATATGCTTTTAGTGTTTATATTCAGGTAACTCATTTACCTCAATCAAGAAAAGTTAATGTTGAACCAAACCTTTCTGAGGATTTTTCTGTTTGTTTCTTCTTTGTTTAATTGAGAGAATTTGTGACTGAAATGAGCTATTCAACCTGAATTTTCTGCTTGTGCATGTTTGGTGCTCATAGTCTTCTATTTGGACAGTTATAAAATTCTACTTATTTCTAATCCTCAAATCTACAGTATGTCGTTAGGATATTGGACATTATTCTCTTATTGTTGTAAAAGAAAAAAATGGGTTATTTGGATTACACTGTCATATAACACTTTGTTCTGTTTTAGAGATATTTAGCTTGTTAGCACATATTAATTAACATTATTATCTTTGCTTTCTGAAGGCACAGTTTTCTGAATCTTGAGAATGATTACAATATATATAAGAAACTACACCCCGGCAGGCTGGCTCAATGGTCAAAAGCGCCCGCTTAGGAAAGCTTGGGCAGCTTCAGGGACTGCGGTTCGACCCCTGGCACCACATGCTGCACCAGCCCTGCCCTCAGGGCAGGCTGAGCCAGCCAGAAAAATAAATAAATAAATAAACAAACAAACAAAATTTCTGGAACAAGAAAAAATAAAATAATTCTTAGCCGGGCATGGTGGCACACGCCCGTAACCCCAGCACTGGGAGGCTGAGGCAGGAGGATCGGTGAGAGTTTGAGACCAGCCTGGGCTACAGAACTGAGCTCAAGGCCAGCCTGAACTGTACAGCGAGACCCTGTCTCAAAAAGACAAAAAAAAAAAAAAAAAGAAAGTAAATGATGTGTATAACTTCTACATAAATTATTCAGTTTGCAATTATTTTATTTCTTTCGTTTTCTGGTGCAGTTATGTCTTTATGTATGTGTTTTTAATATCTGTATATCATTCTACATATTCATTTTTCTGAAGAATCATTTATCTTCTTGTCAGTTATTAATGTGGTTTTGACATACTTAATAGCATTGTTTTAAGTAAAAATCTCTAGAATTCTGACTGCTTTATTTATTATCCCACATATCTTTAGTTCATAAAAATTTCATTTAAAAATAATTTTGAATAATAAAATGTATTTTTTCATGAGATCTTATTCTCTAAATTTTATTTATTGAATAATCTTCAAATGCCCAATACTTATCTATTTCACAAGTCTGTAATCAAATGTAACAAAATTAGAATAAAATCCTTGTTTCAGTAGTGTAATTTACATATATTTACACGCGTAAATATTGTTGTGAGTAGAATTTAGATAAAATTACATTATGCATTGTACTGTAGTCAAAGTATATGCATATCAATCACATACACATATTTGAAGCATACATTCAAAACTAATCCTTACAATAATGAACACTTTAATTAAAATTTTGAAGAAATGAGTGTTGTGTTAACTGTATTTGTTGAACTTTCCTTGTTGATTTTTCTGATCTTTCTTACATCTCAGACTTTACAAATACAGTGTGTATTAATCAGCTTTCTCTCCCTCTCTCTAATGTGGTACCTGTAGTAATTAACTTCCACAACAGAAAATATTTCTTCCAGATTCTAGTTTGGGGTTATGCAGTCTAAAATTGGGCAGACCAACTGTTGTGAGCTGCTAATGGGGATTCTCAGTAGCAATGAAAGGTGTGTGCGGCAGAACAAAATGCTTACATACACTCTAGGATGAAGGCAGAGGAACAAGCAATGATGGAATCATAGTCTTCTATCACCTATCCCAAAAGATCCAAGGACCTGCCTTAAGCTGTCTCACCTAAGGATTCTGTAATCTCTCAAAGCACCACCCTGGACATCTGGCCTTTAGCACATGACCTTTGGAGTGGACTCAGCATCCATAACATATTATTGTAACAATATCCCTGTGGATGAAGCTATTCAAAAATGACATTAAATATCTAATATTTATTTATTACAAATGAGTGTCATTCTTATGTTAAAAAGTACACTGAAAACATAAAGCATGTATTATAATATACTCAAAATTTTATTTATATTCTGCTTTTTAAATATATCTTTTTAATAAAACTACCAGTGTTAACTAAAATGAATTTCCATGAGCAAGTATTAAGAATTTTGTTTGAATATAGTATCTTAAAGATACTTCTAAGTAGGAAAAGCATTAGCTAGTGTGGCATGGAATATGTTATAACAAGTCTTTTCTTGCACTGCATATCCAAATATTCATGCCATGCATTTCAGGTGTTAAAAAACTCTGTACAAAAGAATCAGAGAAAGAATTTTCAGTAAAAAAAAATTGCTGTATTTGGAGAAAGTCGTATTTTAGATAGTGAGCAAAAAAGAAAGAAAAATATAAATAGAAAAATAAGTACATAATATTACACATTTATTTTTCCTCAATTTAAATACTAGTAATAAATTATAAAACAATCAATAAATGTAGTATTGGAAGGAGACTCATTTTCACATAAGATTTTCTTTATGTGCATGTGGAGGAGAAATAGGAAAATTCACCAGGAGAAAAATGATAGCGATGTTTGACAAATGGTCAGGCCTATACTATGAAATTAGAACTATCTGGATTAAGTTCTGATCCAAAAGTCAGTTTGATAAATTGAGATGTTTGAAGTCTTTGCTTTGTACGACAGTTATACTTCATTGTTTTGACAGGAAAAAAAGCAGCATCCTATTTTTACTACTAGAAGACAAAGCAGATATGAGCAATAGGGTAACAGCTTCAGGCAATTCTTAAAGCGCTGGTCTCTATCATGTAAAAAAGAAGCAGGCATACATTGGATAAATCACAGATGACCAGCTAACTCCACATGTGCAATCCCTAAAGGCAGGCCTGAGAAGAAACTGAGTCACAAGCCAGGAAATCAGAGGAGTGTCTCCAAAATCTTATACTTTTTTCTTTTTTGCACCAGGAACTGAACCCACGACCTAACGCTTGATAAGGCAGTAACTATGCCACTGAGCTAAATCCCTGCTCCCTAGTCTTACTTATCTGAACTAAACCAAAAGAAAAAAAAATAACATCCTTAACAACAGACAAATTTCTAAGCCATACTAGTAAAAAGACAAAGAATGGAATATAGTAATATTTGCACTGCTCAAAAAAACTAAACTATTAATAAAAATCTGTCTTTTCAGAGAAATAGAAAAGATGCAAAATGTAATTACATTCAATTAGGAAATAAGCTTAATAAAAATATGATTATCCCAAATGAGTATGTGCAGTAGATATTGGCAATAGATACTTTTTGTTGGCCGTACGTTCACACCTCTCTACCTTTTGAAATCATACCTATAATTCTCCATCTTCGGTCTATATGACACAGATAACCAATTAGAAAGTAGAATCACCTACCGAAAATAACTGATGATTCAAAGATACCTGAGGTGCAATGACAGGATCCATCACACCTCAGAAATCTTAGCATTTCAAAACAACTGTCTAAAATTGGAATCAGAAAATATAAGCCAGAGAGACAAATTTCTATAGAGAAATTAAGTTTATATTTCCAGCACTGTCTGATACAAACAAAACCTCTCAATTTTTCAATTACTATGCAGCAAGTTATCTTTTGCCTTAGTAATTTAGTGAATTCTTACAGAATCTAAAGATAATTTATCCTAACAAATTATGTTAGAAAAGTACTATAATATTTGTGTGGCAAGAATCACTAAGCCCAACTTGTTTCCTGGGCATTACCAGAGGCGGCGCTTTGACTCTCTTGCCTGTATGTTTCAATCCCTGAGACTATAGAGATTTATTTCTAGATAAATGACATGATTTTGTGAATAGCCTGTAAATACATGTAATCTTAGTATTTTGGCTTTGCTCATGTGCATAAAGCTATTATTTTATTAAGCATTTATTTAATGATCATGAAGACTTTGAGCATACTGCTAAATATTGTTACGGAGTGAAAATCAGCTTCCTTAGGAGGAATAGTTTATCTAGAAACGCTGAATGTCACTTACAATATCTGTAGGAAGAAGCATAAAAGAAAAATTATAACAACTAGAAGCAGCCCATCCTTTGCTTGTCACCTGTAGAAAACTTTCTTCTCTACTTTCATTTGTCCTAAAACGAACATTACGCAGTTTTAAAATTTTCAGCCAAAATGTATTTGACATTTAAAAAATAATGCAGTGGTGATTTTTTCATGACTACCCCTATTATAAATCAAAATGTTTTCATAATACAAGTACCTAGGTACTTAAGTTGTAACATTTTATATGATTCCTTCTGTTGTGGAACTATAAAACAGTAAAATATCCACATATACCTCAAAACGTCAACACTAACGTGGGTCCTTCCTTCAGTGAGAAGAGAAATTGTATGTAAAATAATTAATATCAACTTTATTTTTTTTTTAATTTTATTTATTTATTTTTTTCTTGTTTCAGAACCTTTGTTTGTTTATTCACTCATTTTTATGGCTGGCTCAGCCTGCCCCGAGGGTAGGGCTGGCGCAGCATGTGGTGCCGGGGATCGAACCGCGGTCCCTGAAGCGGCCCAAGCTTTCCCATGCAGGCGCTTTAGACCACTGAGCCATCCCGCCAGGCCCCAATATCAACTTTATAAACAAAAACTTTAGTTAAAAATTAAGAGATATGATAAAGAACTGCAAATTAAGGCACTCTGACAAAGTGGCCTCTTAATGAATAAAGATAAAAAATAGGGAAAAGGCTTTAGTCTGTGGAATTGGAACAGACATAGATATGATGAAGAACATTAAACTTTCTCATTCAAAAAGTGAGGCTGTGAACTAGGAATATAGCTCAGCAGCTCAAGCTCCTGCCTTGCAAGCCCAAGGTCCCAACTCATTATATATATATATATATAGAAAGATAGATAGATAGATAGATAGATAGATAGATAGATAGATTGCATTTCTATTTGCTTGGGTAAGCCATAAGTTATAGAACATTATATTATTTCAGTTCTTCTCTTGCAAGATGGCTCCAGGAGAAGTTCTTATAGCATATAGCATAAGCGGACAATTTGATCTCCATGAAATGACTGTTTCTTCTGGGAACAGGTTCAACCCTGTAAGATTGTGTCAAAATTGATGGTGATTCTGGGCTTAAGGTGCTTCATAAAATGTGAGAATGGGTAAATGTCCCCATAAACTTCTTATGTCCTTAGTGTTTAAGGGAACACAATAGGCTTTAAATTCAGAGCTTATCACATTTGTTTGGCCAACTTTTAGGTCGGCCATCAACAATGAACATGTTTAGCCTGCGCCCCTCTGCCCCGCCTCTGCATTCCCGCGACTAACTTCCTGTTCCAGCCCAGACCCAAATCGCACCGCTGGGAGCTGAGCCCGTACGCCGGCTGGGTCAGGATCCTTGGCCTGCCTTCCCTTTCCCCACCCCCCACCTTTTTTTTTTTGAACCCCTCCAGCCCATGCTCCAGCACTAAACCCATCAAATAGCCCATTTGGCAACCGTTCCGGTACACGAGCCTACCAGGACTACTCAATTCCAAAGCTCCACCTCC